>CAEGAG010313851.1:0-10362 GCA_903067065.1 Brachyrhaphis terrabensis
ATAAACATTTAATCATGAATACTAATTATGTATACACTTAGTCATTTTGATAATAGGCTAATGTAAACACTTAAAGCCTGTTTTGCCTTCATTACAAGTCTTTTATAAGGCTTTTACTTTTTTGCGGCTCCAGACAGATTTGTTTTTTGTTTTTTTGGTCCAATATGGCTCTTTCAACATTTTGGGTTGCCGACCCCTGCACTAGTCGCTCCGATATCCAAACTTTGCATCAATTTTGTGATTTCACTGCTTTTGCCGCTGTTCAGTTTGTGCCGCTTCTCTTTCACGGTTATTAGAGCAACTTTACTTCGTTTTTTAGCAACAAAATACAACCCATGGTTATTTATTGAAGATTTGAGATTTCCAAAAACAAAGGAATCTAATGTTGCGTTTCGTTTTTTACATTTGGAAGCTCATTCCCTTTCACATAAAAGGAAAAGCCGGTTTTTGACATTTCTCTGACATTTGGAAAAATTGGTTTACTTATTTTAGCACAACTCCGGTTTTACTTGGCCTATTAATACAGTTTAAAAACTGGTGTATAGTTTATAATGTGCACTTTAAGCACAAGTTGAAAGTGAGACTGGGGGTGACGGAGTCTTGCTGCTACGTCGTCACAAACTCTACATGTTAAAAAGACGGTATAAGCCTATGGACCCCTGTGGTTTAACGTATCGATACTCGCGAGTGAAAAATCGATACCTTCGGAGGGTGGAAAAAATTGATAAATATCGTAGAATCGATATAATTATACAGCCCTAACCACCAGCCTGAACCATTGACACAAGGCAGGATGGATCCATGCTTTCATGTTGAGGAGTCCAAATTCTGATCCTACCATCTGAATGTCACAGCAAAAATCGAGACTCATCAGACCAGGCAACGTTTTTCCAATCTTCTGTTGTCCAATTTTGGTGAGCTTGTGTGAATTGTAGCCTCAGTTTCCTGTTCTTAGCTGACAGGAGTGGCACCCGGTGTGGTCTTCTGCTGCTGTAGCTCATCCGCCTTAATGTTTGACGTGTTGTGCGTTCAGAGATGCTCTTCTGCATTCCTCAGTTGTAATGAGAGGTTATATGAGTTACTGTTGCCGTTCTATCAGCTCAAACCAGTATGGCCATTTTCCTCTGACCTCTGGTATCAACAAGTCATTTGCGCCCAAAGAACTGCTACTCACTGGATATTTTCTTATTGTCACAGTCTCATTTGAACCCATAGAAGCAGACTCTGGAGTGATGTCTGTCCATCTCAGCAGTTACAGTAAAAGCAGGTTGTGCAGATGGTGCTTTTGCTTCAGTTTTGACGTGACGATGATTTTGATGCAGCACCACTCCTGCTGGTGTTTTGATGAGAAAGGACCTTGGAGTAACGGACTCCTTCAGAACAACTGCAGTGTCCCCCAAGTCTCTTCTGAATCTATCTTGGTGTAGACTTTGTCTTCAGGTCGTAACTGTTGGAGAGGTGTGGCTCCATGGTGACGGTTGTAATAGAAAGCGTGTTTGCTTTCTCACATGCATCCTTGTTTTGCAGCTTTTCTGTTGGGCCATTTGGGTTGAATGTTACTCTCTAATGTGGTTCTGATCTTTCTCCCCATGAGAAGTTGGACTGACTCCTGTTGGGGAACATGGAGTTGACCTGTAGCACATGAGAGCTAGTAGAGATCTTTATTTTGAAGGCTCCTCTTCGCAGTCTGCACTGCTCTCTCCGCATTACCATTTCCTTGTGGATGGTGAGGACTAGATGTGATGTCTGTAAAATCCAGCTCCCTTGCCAGCAGCTGAAATTCTGCACTGGAGAATTTCTGTCCATTGTCACTCAATTTCCTCTGGAATTCCAAACCTAGCAAAGATTGCTTTAAGCGTCTGAATTACTTGGCTGGTGGTTGAAATTGGCAGGTTGTCAGGAAAAGTGGTGGGAGGTGGTGAGCAGTGGACCCAGGTTGGAGTAAATGATGATGATAGTTTAATAAATGAAAACACAAATCCAAAATCCAAAAAAACACCAGGCAGCACAGCTGAGTGGAAGGCTAAGGCTCAACGCCGGTAGCAACTGGCAATGAATGGACAGCAGGACAGCATTGAACAGACGAAACGGAGACGGCATACGGCTAGGACCTGATTAATCTCTGAAACCTCATTTACTGATTTTCTGTTCCTACACACCCTGGCCCAGTGTCCCATTTTATGTCAGTTGTGACACAGTTTTCTTCACAGGGCACATCATTTCTAGAGTGCTATACTTTTCCACATTGCCCACATTTCTCTTAATTTCCCCCTTTTTTATTTCCTTGCTGCTTACTGTGTTGTGGTTTCCAATTGATGTATCTCTTCTTATGGTTGACTTCTTCCACTGATCTCACCGAGTCGCCCTGTTGGCTCACCTGAGCAGCCACCTTTTCAGATTGTCTGACAGTTTGTATCGTTTGCGCTAACGTCAGACTCACCATGGGAGAGTTCTTTATCCTGTTTCCCGACAACAATGCGGTCTCGGATGTTCTCCTCCCTCGATGTGCAGAACTCACAGGTTTCTGATAGATCATACAGAACTCGGATAAAACACTCAGCCTTTTCTCCCTGCTGCTGAACATGGAACACATAAGTCTAATGTCATTCTCAAAAGATAAAAATCTTCAATAATAAAGGACGAAGGCAGAAAACTGATGGCTCCATCTTCTGTTCTGAGCAGATCATGTCACTGCAGACTGTCAAACTAAAGTCCTGAAAGTGTTAAAAATATTAGAAAAAACTAATCAAAATATAGAACGATTGTTTGTAAACACAGTAGATGCACGTGCAACCTGACTGCAGAAAGAACCAGACTGGATTTGAACTGTCACTGGTTGCTATAGTTACTTTCATTGGACTTGCTGTTTTAACATTAGGCAGCATGCTGTCAGCATACTTCAACTATTTATCAAAGCGTGATAAAATAGTTATGTTGCCAGATTGAGATTAGTAAATCAGATACACCTCAGTGACCCAGATGTGTTACATGCAGCTGTTAAGCAGATAAATGATGAGAAAACAATCTGAGATGAAAAGTGCAGCAATGGGAAACAGTGTGAGGTGCAGAGACCTTGTTCTAAAAGTAAAACTTCCGAAATCGGGAACAGAAACCGGATGAATAAAGGTGGTCTGCGCTGGCTGCGTGTTGTAAATTTTACTAGTGTGAGGTAAATAGCTTAAACATGCTCAGAACATTCGGAACACACACAGATATGGAACCAGTCACAATTAAACCATCTTTAATTCTGGTTTATTTCAATTAAACCAGAATTAAAGATGATTAATATTGTGTGGGTATAGATCTGTTTATTACCATTCAGAAATTTGGAACCTTCCTCCACAGAAACGTTGGCATCATCTTCTTGAATTATATTACTCAATAAATAGGTTTATAGTTCTTAAGTAGAACCAGCTCCCTCTTCTATATCATTCCATTTAGCTTCTGCAGATAAATTGCTCAAATCCTTGCTGAAATTGCTCACAACTTCCTCTGCGTCTCTTTTCAGCCTTAGTTGTTTACAATTTGACTTACCCTGATTACGTCATAAGATGGCATCAACATTTGATCCAGTTACTACAGATGAAAACTACAACACTGCAATGTGAAGAAATTTATATATGCTGTGTGAAATATTATTTCAAGTTTTTGTGTACACAGAATGAAAGCAAAGTAGTTCATCTTTTTAAATTATGTAAGTGGTTTTTAACAAGTCACAGACTCAATAAGATGGACAAGTGCTAAAGTTAAACATAATGTAACCATTAGTGCAGCTCTACTAGAATTAAAGGAATGAAAAGCTTTTTTTCACTCTGTGCAATGAATATACAAAATGTGTTTTACTTTCTGAAATGAGAGATAAAAAATAGACATTTTCAAAATATTGTAACTATTCTAACACATTTCCACATTTCATTTAAGTATGTACTGGTTGCAAACACATGACTGTCTCCTCTGAAATACACTGTTTTAGTTACCATGGTTACAGAAGAAATCCTTTTTGATTTGTTTTTTACTTTTCTGTCAATCCTTTTTTAAACTTAATATAGTTTAAGAGTATTTTATTTTCACCACTGTACAGTGCTATTCTGAGCTTATCTCTATTAAGCTCAGAATATATATATTCTGAGCTTAATATATATATTAAGCTCAGCAACAGAATCACATCTGACTCAATGCAATTAGACATCTTCCATCCTCCACGAAGCTTCCAAACCCAGAGATCACATCTGTGACTCCACTGCACTGCATCTGCTTTTTTAGCCATGGGAACCTATTCCACGAGGATCTCTACACATTGTTTTTGAGCTTATGTAATAACCACCAGAAAGTTTAAAGGTTGGTATCATTTCAGAACGTGAGACACATCTGTACACTTTGCCTCTCAGCATCCACTGATCTTACTGTTATTTCACAAAGTCACTTTGTGGCATAGATCCTGTCATTCCCAACCATTCCTACTTTGTTTAATACCACTAAAACTTTAAGGCCTGATATGCAAAGATTACAAATAAGAACTTAATATAAGTTCTTATTTAATATTATATATTATATAATATTATATTAACTTATTTAATATAAGTTAATATATACCCTAAGTTGTGGGGAAAAAACCAGCATGTGCAGTAAGTGGGCATGTTGCACGACTGACAAAGATTGCAATTGATTACAGATAAAAGTGGTGCAGACCGTCCACTTTTCATGAGGATTCTGTGTGATACCAGCTGTCATCATGGAGAGTTTTGAAGAGCAAATAAGCCATAAAAGAAAGATGAAGTTGAAAGCCAGTGGGTGTTATAGTAATAATAACTATAATAGTAATAATATTACATTTGATTTAAATAAGTATATATTGTGGTACTATACAACAGTAAAAACAATGAGAAATCAATCAAAAATAAATCTCTACTCAGTTGTATTTTGCATATCCTCCACCCAGTATTTTGCGCTTTCTGATGAACGGCTCATGTTTTGCATATTCATGAAGGCAGACATGCTAAATGTAATGCACCTGCTAATCTCCTCATTTAACTAATGCAATCATGTTTGCATGTTATTTGTAGATCAGGAATGCCTATGATATCAAGTTTGCATCTGGTGCATCTTAGTGTGGAATGTTCAGTAGCAAAATATTTTTTTGCTACTGAAAAAAATATTTTTTTTATTGCATCATGATAATGGTACTGGGCTGGTATAACTACTGATTCAACATTACACTGCGGTAACTCAGGTCCCCGGCGATGGACTGGCGACCTATCCACAGTGTACCCTGCCTTTCACCCGCTGGAGATAGGTACCACCACCCCAGTGATCCCACTAGGCATAAGAGTATTAAAAAATGATGGATGGATGGATGGATGGATGGATGGATGGATGGATGGATGGATGGATGGATGGATGGATGGATGGATGGATGGATGAAGTGCTTCAACTGCACAGAGTTCAAGTGACGTCAGTATAATTGGAGAAAACAGCTTTCCAACTGGAAAAAAGTCATTTAAAAAATCCCTTATATCAGAAAACATCTGGCATAATTTAAATAGTAATTAAAAAAATACAATATCAATTATCCAATTAATAAATGTTGAAAGAAAGTTTGGCAAGGAGAAAAATAATGTGTTTAATGCATCAGATTTGATTAGTCACCTTAAGCACAGCCATGGCTTTGATGTTGAAGGCCTGATGGTGGATATAAGGAACTTTTGGAGAAGCATTCGACACCTGGTGATTAATCTATAGAGGGATTGTTTGTTTGTAAATACAGTGGATGCGCATGCAACTTGACGCTGAAAGAGCCTTAAAATATTACTGCTTACCATGGTTACCCACATTTATTGTGTTGTTTTCCAATTAGCTAGCATGTTGTCAGCGTATTACAACTGTTTATCACAATGTGACAAAATAAGTTATTCTAAAAAATTGACATTAATGAATGAGACGCATCGTAATGAGCCATAAGTATTAAATGCAGGTGAGTTGATAAATGAGTCACATATTACTTTCCAGGAATATAAAAGCAATTTGTTCAAGGTAAGACCATCAGTTATTGATATGTTGAGTCCCTCTAAATAAGACAAACATATACATGGTGAGCAAAAAGGGCACCAGAATAGGGCTTTCCTAAAATGTAAGTTTTTACTTTGAAAAAAGAAATTAATATTCATATGAAGGACAAATAAAATACAATAATTTCTTCATATTTTGGTCATAATTAGAGGGATAACAAAAATGTAGCTGCATGTATCAAGGTGGGTGATAAAGTAAGCTTTCAGAAATCAAAAATTCAGCGGCTCTAATGGTCGGTAGAGTGAGGTACAGTGACTCTGTCATAATAAAACTTCTGACAACTTTAAACAAAGCTGCGTGTGGGAGTTGCACCTGGCAAAGAGAAGTGATCTACGGTGGATGTGAGTGGTATACTATTTTATTAGCCTAATTGTAAATAGTTTAAATAGTTAGAATAAAATATTCTGAAGGCGACATGCACAGTAGAGAGGCTGCTGACACAATGTGACCTCACCTGATAATCCCTCTGTGCTGGTACTCTCTAGCCCTTTGAACTCCATGTTCCTCTCAAGTCCCTCTGCCTGTTCATTCTCCCACAGATTACCTGCAAGCAGCCCTTTGGGACCAAACTCCTTAAAGCCAAACCTCATATGGCAAACTGGACCATTTGTGATCTCACCGACAGATTTCAAACTTCTCCCCAATGTCAATATTCCTTCTCCAAACCGTAACAGAACTTTTTTAACTTACTCATTCAAAGAATCTCCTTGTCAAACCCAAACCTTCAGTTATTAAATCAGTCTCATCTCCAGGCATCACTGAACCCAAATCCCCACATAAAATCTGGAAACAGCTTCACATAGAGAAAGCTTGTAAATACTGTAAATTAACATAGATTGTCATTTCAGCCTGGTGTCCACTGATTGACTGTGCATGTGGGTTAAAAGCTTACTGACAGACCAAGAACGTAAGCTTAAAAAGAAGAGCCACACTTTTCTATATAAAATGTATTTGTTTTTAAAAGTTATTGTGTGAATTATAAGTACTAACTTGTTAACTACCACTCGTTATTAATATTTGGTATTGAAGTACTCATATTCCTACTTAGTCCGGAAAAAACTGGTATCACGACATCTCTACATGAATCATTTTCAAAGCAATTAAGAATGAAAACATGGATTAATACTGGGAACCAATGCAATAGAGGACATATTATTATATTAATACTCTTACCAGTGCTATCGTCATAAACCACAGTAACTGTCTTCCATTTGAAGAAGTGGACTAGATCCAGAATAGCCCGGCTGAGGGAGGAGAAGTCTGGAAACAGGCTCACATAGTATGTGTCTCGGTTGTCTGATACTTGATGCTTCCACTTGGTCTGAATATGTGGGACACCCAAAGCATTGCAAATTGACTGGACTGCATTAGCAGAGGAACTGTGAGAGGGTCCAAAGATGGCTGCCACACCAAGAGAAAGCTGGTCACAAGCTAAAGAGAGAAACCAGAGTAATTAGTTACATGCTTGTATTATGCAGAACATTTACAATCTAAAACAGTTCCATTTCTTAAGTTAGATTTATTAGCCTATTAAAGTAGTTGGATTGTACCAATCCTTTACATGGATTTTAAAACAAATCATAAAAAAAAAAAAACCTACATTATTTTTGACATCAGAATATCTTTTCATTGGATTTTCAGTGAATTAAGCAGCCAAGAATAATTTAAAAGACCTTGATAGCATAGGAAGCAGTAACCTAGTCCAGCTGTAAACTATTGCAGAAAGAAAAGTAAACAAATGAGGGGCATCTTAAGACATTTGTTATCTGTTGTTAGATTTGTAAATATCTTTTCTCATATATACTCATTATTATCTTTTAAGGACAGGATGATCTCTGTTTGCTCCGGAAATGTTTTTAGTGATGTTTGCAGGAGGCGGTGAGCGTGCCAAATTGGAGCAGATAGCCTGAAGCCAGGCTATCTGGGAAAGATAAGGGTCAATAGTTTATGACCCTTAGGGACCACAGGAACTGCGCTTAAGACCTCAGATATGCAAAAACAGGAATTTTCTTTGTAGTAGTAGGATTTATGACTGTGTTGGCACCTGGGTGTTCTGTTTTGCCCCTCCTTCTAGCAACTGTTGACTTCTATAGCTAGGGTTTCCCAATCCTCAATAAAAAGAGGAGTAGCGAGAGAGGAAATTCAGAGTGAATTGGGAGACTGTAAAATTCACACTCTCCTCTCTTACTCTCCTCGAGTTAACAAAATTGAATCTACTTGTCTCTTTTCATTTGTTTGTTTGTTACAGAATGCTTAGGTAAATAAACCTAACATCTATACTATATATTCATCTTATATTAAGTTCATGAGGCATGAACATAAGATAAGAGTTATAATAGTTGAAGTTATATAAAATGTAAAAGAAAGTTCTGGAATTGCTCATGCTGCTCCACATTTGCCCTTTTTTGAACTTGTTTCACCATCTTAGGTTACTGTTAGTTCTCTTGTTTCTGTTCAGGAAGTTATGGAATGAAAACTAATGAGACTGTTATTAAAGCAAAATTTAAAGCAGTTCTTGAATATTTAAAGTCTAAAGTAGCATGTCTGACCATGTTACATCTGGCCATGCTCTAATGTTAACTGGCTTCTTAGCCAGGTAACATTGCTGTAGGTTTCAGTTTTACTCCATAAAGGGAAGGACAGCATAAAGCAATAATATTCTGTGCCATAAGCAGGATTATTTAAATTGCTCAAATAAAAACAGTCAGTGTTTGTTTCATATTTTGTTGCAGCATTTCATCACTGTGTATGAAATGCTGAATGGAATCAAATTCAACCTTGAATTTGTTTCCATGACATGAAGTTGAAAGTGTTCCTGAGATGATTTGAGTGCAGTTGGGTGAAACCTAAACAACTATGTACTAGCTATAGTACATAGCTAGTACATGTACTATCTACTAGCTATGTATTAGCTTTATTTTTTAGAGAACATTTATTATAAGAGACTTATGTAAATCATCAAGACATAATATTGTGGGCTCTAATTGAGCAAAGAGTCGAAATATCAGACTGATGCAAATACATACACATATTTATGGGCAGATAGAGT
Organism: Brachyrhaphis terrabensis; assembly: GCA_903067065.1. NCBI lineage: Eukaryota > Metazoa > Chordata > Actinopteri > Cyprinodontiformes > Poeciliidae > Brachyrhaphis > Brachyrhaphis terrabensis. The sequence continues at coordinate 9,116 of CAEGAG010313851.1, forward strand.
AATTAGAAAAAGTTGATCAGTTTTCTGTTTTCAGATGTCCACAACTCAGCACAGTTTCACTGCTTGACTATAATGAGCATAATCTCAGCCCATAAAGCTTTCTAACTACAAACACATACCTTTCCTTGAGGCTTCAAAGCTGTCATAGATGTTTATCCTTTGGATGTCATAGGTGAGAGTAGTGTTTGGCAGTAAGGTTCTGTTCCTGTTGATTGTGTTTAAAGCAAATTTGAAGGCTAGTTCCTCGGCACCTGAAGGACCACTTTCAATGGACTCAAATATCCCTCCTGTGAAAGAAAACAGAAGAATTATAAGCTGTTGAAAATAAAAAAATAAATAAATACAATCATCAACTCCAGTTGTTACACTATAAAAACTGGTGAAACACTTCAGTTGGACTCATAAGAACAGAGTAATAAATCTTCTGGTTTGCAACATAAAATATTTAATAATCAGTTTAAACAAAACTCCCCCAATTGAGATTTGACTCCAGATCTTTAAGTTGTAAAATAAGCAACAACCTGAGCCATGGTCCAGCTGTCTAAAAAACCAAAACATTTGAGTGAATGAATTACTTACAATCTAAAATAATATGGGGGAATTTTTCTGCCATAATTCCAGAGCACACATTTTCAGTCTGAACGCAGGATTACATGTCGTTGTTCTCAAAACATTTAATACTGTTGTTTACATTTTCATTTTGAAAGCAGAACTCCATTATTTCTTCTCAAAACTTGTCATGTTTGTATTCATAACTTCTCCTCATGCACTTGCAGAACTCGCTGCTCACTTACGAAACATTCTCTACTTCCTTTTGGAACCACCTTTTGGCACCGTCACCTGGCAACCTCTCAGCCTATAGAATGAAATTGTTGCACTAATGTTATGCGTTTGTTTCCGTCTAGCAGGTGTGTTTGTGTGTGTACTATTGATTGTAGCAACCCACTGGATGTAGAGAGTTGGTTGGGTGAACAAACTCCTGCCTAATGTCAGAAGGCTGCTAACGATCAGTAGCACACTGCTTGTGGATGTTTAGAGCAGTGTTTTTCAACCACTGTGCCACGGCACACTAGTGTGCCGTGGAAATTATCCAATTTCACCTAACAATTAATTATCTGCAAATAATATGCCGTTTTCGAGTGTCTGTGCTGTAGAAGTGACTAGCGGCGAAATCATGCAATTTCCTTATCACTAGATGGCAGTAGGTACATAGCATTGTACGTTAAAACAAGATAATTAGTGATAAG
>CAEGAG010313866.1:0-15705 GCA_903067065.1 Brachyrhaphis terrabensis
CCACAGTGAATGTTTTTATCTCCATCCATCCATTTTCTGTTCACCCTTGTCCCTAATGGGGTCGGGAGTTGCTGGTGTCTATCTCCAGCTGCGTTCCGGGCGAGAGGCGGGGTACACCCTGGACAGGTCGCCAGTCTGTCGCAGAATGTTTTTATCTTGCAAACTATATTTATTCTTTCAATCTGTTACCCTCAAGTAGATGATTCTTTGACATGACACAGTAATTTGCTAACTAATCTAAATCCAAAATGATTTGTGCATGACTTAAACTAAAAAGTTGATTACTTGAGTCACATTTAGCATGCGTGACCATCAAGATGGCTGCAAACTTTATTCCAAACCCAGCTGTTTATTTCCTTCTGATGGTTGACTCCATCAGGCTGAGTGACAGAAAATAAGAGACATCAAGTATTTAAGTCTTATTTTGAAAGAAAATTAAGTAGTGTGTCTATATTTGAAAAGATGAATGGAGAAATATCACAAACATACAATGTTGTGGGACTTTCACAGAAACAGCAATTCTTCACTCTTTCTGCTATGATGTTCATGGTGATGGAGTAATCTAACCTTTGAAAAATCTAAGTAGAGCTTATGAGTAATAGTACTGATCACAATTTGATGCAGGTTTAATCTGAATTGAAGTTTTACACTAGCACACAAAAAGGCTGATCTACATTCATGTGGCACTTTAAACTTGTTTGAAATCTCTGCAGCGCTTCTCAATAAACATGCAGCTTCAAGTGGAAAGAACTTGGAGTTCAAAGTCTTATTTAAGGGACAACACAATCTCTTCTGATTTAGTATGGGTCATTAAGCAGAACATGTCAAAACCAGTCCAGATTTCCAGCTAATCTGATACTTTGTGGGACAGACTAGCAGGAATCTCCCGTACTCTCCACAATGAAACCTGAACCAAAACTAATGGACAGTTTTTTGTGGGTAGGTTTTTGTTGGAAACATTTATTCATAAAGCAGTTAGAAAACAGCTCATAATGTATTTTTCTCTTATTAATCCAACATAGATCACATTTCTGCTTGAGCTTTTAAATCATACTCTGGATTCTATCGCAATCATTCAAGAGGATTGTTGTAATCTAAATTTTGACTCATTAATTTACATTTAAATAGGATGTATGTTTGTTTTTATGAAAATGCCTTTAATCCAGTATGTTGCTTGCTCTCACCAGGGTGTGTTGCACGAGTGTGTGAGCGTCATGTAGCGGGCACCCAAATGGTACATCACGCGCAGAGTCCCAAGGCTGCTGTCGATGGAGTGACCCCCCTCCACCCCAATCAGGCTGGCCACCTTATTGGATTTGAAGGCTTCCTCGATATCTGTGCAGGTTATAATGGGTGACACCGTGTGAGACGGCTGTTTAAATGCAGGACATAAATGGTCCAGATCATGGTCCAGCTCCCGTCCTCTAGGGCGTTTAAATATCTCTCTGCTTCAGCACAGCTGATTCAAATGGTCCAACTCCCTCCTCTGCATGTCTAGGGTCTAATGAACCATCATTTGATTCAGGTGTGTTGAAGCAGAGAAAGAACCTAAACATGCAGGGTGCTGGCCCCTGAGAACTAACTTTGGGAACTACTGATGTAGATGAATGCCTCACCTTTGCTGCTGGTGGCAAATTGGAAAGTTTCTGGGTATTCTGAACACATCCTGTGGATCACATCTATCTGCTCCAGAGTTTGTCTGACAGCATCTTTATACTGCGTGTCACAGGGCACATACGCAGCCCAGAACTGAAAAACAGCGCAAGACATTGTGTCAAAGCACATGGAGCAGGTGGAAATCAATTCAACATTTTTTAATGTTTGTATTTATTTCTGGTCTGCTTTTTGGATGAGGAAACCAATTGAGGCTCTGAGCCTCAAGTTCTCCTGGGTTACAATGAAGAAAGATCTTCAGATCATCTGAGAATTAGTTTTTCACAACTAAATGGTAACTGTGACATTTCCCTGTACAGTTTTCAGTCTGTAATGTTTTCTGTCTTGCTTATCTGCCGAACCTGATTGGCCAAGACCAGTTGGACTTTTAGGGTTTTTACAGTGTTTTACTGCCATAATGTTAGATTATTGCAACTTTATGACTTGTCATACAGTTGAATAACAACTGAATGGTTGATAGATTTTGAATGTTACATCATTTCCTTATGTAATGAGAGATGTTAAGTTCATGAATAGCTAAACTTTATGAATTAAATGCTTTTTTTCATCTTTTTTTCCTAATTTTCTTCTTTCCTTTTCTCTGTTTAAAGACCTGTTATATTTTAAATAGTTGGTCTCCAGTTGTTCCTGTTTTGAACGTACCTGTGCACCAAGCTGCCCCTTCCTGATCTTTGGGATGTTGGTGTGTGTTGTAGCCAATTCAGTGAGATTCACATTGTTGAGTTGATTGTTGAAGTTCTGTCGAAGCTGCCAAGGCAGGTCATTGTGGCTGTTTTATTAAACAAATAATAAAAGTCAACTATCTACAAGAACATTACAGTCAAAAATTATATCCATTATGATCAGACAGGAAAAGATCAAACTTTCTGGCAGATCAGTTTGACAAATTACAAAGACTGTAGGCTTTTCAAATCTTCTAACCTGAACTTAAAATCACTTATTTTAAGTTTTACTACTACTAGAACATACAGAGCCAAGATCAGCACAAAAGACATTTGAACTTGCCCATCAATAAGCGGCGTTAACTTCATCAGGTTTCGAGCTCTGGTCAAGAATGAGTCCTCAGCCAAGGTGACCGCATAGCAGCTGATCCACAGTGCCAGACATGAAGACAACATCAATCTGGGTGACATCTCAGGTTCTAATATTTGCTGCAAAAATATATATTTTTTTCCTGGTAGTCTGTCCTTCTGTTTGGTTCAAAGCTGATTTCTACCCTTTTCCATCCACTGATCAGTTTGAATGTCAGCTCATTGCTCCTCCTCTGTCATTTCTCTGTTTGTCAGTAAATCACTTAGTGTAATAAGTAGCTCAACTGCTGATAAAAGCTGTGGTTTTGTCGTTTTAAGATGGTTAATGTGTAATTTATTTTCTGACAAGTTGTTTTCTCCTGTTCACCTCAAATGTTTTGGACAGTGTCCATTGTTCTCTTGGAGAAAGTAGTATTATTTTGCTATTCTTTACAAAAAAAAAAAATTTTGTAAAGATTTTCCAGAACCTTACTGTAAAACAAGTATATATTTTCTAAAAGAATCAACCACTTTGTCTGCAGACAAAGAATAAAAAACAAAAACGCTCTAAGCCCGACTGTTCACTAAAGAGGAAGAGGCCCAGGATGACAACACCTGGAAACATCAGCCAACCGCACCGTGACACAATGAAAACATGAGAACATGAGACTGACTCATATTGCCACCAGCGCAGAGCTTGCTCAACAGTGGCAGCAGATGAGGCAGCATTACATCTGCTTGCTGTGACACCATGAATAGGAAATAAGTCATTTCTGTCAAAGACAGCCATAAGGGCCAAACTGAACTTTTGCAGGAAGTACAGCAGTGGACGGCAGAAGACTGGAGCTAAGTTATTGTATCTGAATAATCATCCTTCTGATAGACTGAAGTGTTTAGAAAAACATTCACCCAGACAGGAAGGAGCCAGGGAGAGTCTTGTGCCAAAAGTGAAGCTTCCTGACACAATTCATGTGTGTGGTTGCTTCCAAAATTATGTCCTCCTCCCAACGCTGTCCAAGGACACTGGGATAACATTAAGAGAGGGAGAGAAATATCCTCCTTGAGCAACTTCCTCCAGAAATTCAGACACAATTTGTTGAAGAATGGCATTAGCATTAACATTAATGTTATCTCCATATCTAGATCATGTTTGCAACTTGTGGTAAATCTCAAAAGTGTGGTGAATAAACAGAAGCCAACATTTCTGAACAGCTCCAAGAACTAAAGAAACAAGAATGTGTCACCAGGAGTCAGGATCTGACCCAGACTTTAATTTCAGGCAGCAGCTGGATGTAAACCAACATGGACTGTAAATCCTAGGTGTTATTGTGAATTTGGTGTTTTCACCTATTAAAACAACTTGTTTAAAAGGTTTAAATTGTTCTTTCAAATACTATTGTAAGATGTAAAAGATAAACATTCAACATTGCGGAAAAAAAAAAAGATTGTCCTTTAGACACTGACTCTTCCTGAACACCTGGAGTAACATATTAATCATCTCACAGCTGCTTAATATGCCCATCACTGGACATGATGATCATTTTTAAAACGTGTATTATTTTTTTGTATGATGGCCGTTCTTGGGAAGTTTTGTCAAAATATCTACTGGCAGACGCCCATTTAGAGGAGGATCTGGCTGAACATCCTTTTCTGGGTTCATACAACAGCTCAGAATGTCTCACAGAGTCAAAGACTCACTGAGACAGAAGAGCTGCAGAAAAGGGATCCTGAGCATCACATTCATAAATATATTAAGGAGGACATGGCCAGGTTGGATATCACAGAGATTTTTCATGGTATTTCGTTTCCGGGGCACCTGCACACTCAGGATTCCTTACAACACGCTCTCAAGTTTCTGTTTCAAGACACGGATGTTCTCATTGTGTCCTATCCAAAGTCAGGTAAGAGGAGGCGACGCTAACCGTCAGGATATGCTGCACTTCACTGGTGGCTTCTTGCTAAGTTAAACTGAATATTTCATGAATTTTCAATAAGTCAGCAGAATATAGTAGATGGTCTTTCTGAACGACAGAACACGCAAATATTATCTCCTGTGTAGTGTGAGGTTTCTTCAGCTGGTTACAACACTTCTGCAGTAGGTTGGTCTTAGTGGTTTATTTCTGAATTGGCAGCATTTCATGGGTAGGCATAGAGTGCCTATGGCGGCGCACTGTTCTGCTCGGTGATGTTGGAAAGTCTTCAGTGAGCATAGAAACCACGGGGAAATCTATTTGAGGAAATTTGCCTTCGTCCAAAACCAGTCGAACTGGTTTGTCCAAAACAGGGTGTGGGATCACCCTGATCCTACACCATGTGTAGAATAATCCATTGATCTATCTATTCCAGATAATCCTAATCTGGAATAATCCGTGTGGAAAATTATGCACTGGGTAGTAAAACATTTCCTCCAAGCAGTCTGTTGCTGGAAAACAAATGTCTGCATTTTCCAGAAAAAAACAACTAAAAATGATACCAGTATTTTTTTATTAGACACTGATTTTGCCCATTGGTATAGGAATATAACCCAATCCAACATACCAGTAGTTTTCAAAATTATAATAGTGACTCGGTGGCTGGAAACAAACCACAATGTTTTGAAAAAAACTGTCCACGGTCTGAATTAATACCCCAACAAGCTTGCACAGCTGTAGGCAAATGTGGTGCAGTCCTATTACTAAAACAATTTCATACTGATCAATGAGAAAAAGTAAAACTCAAGTTACATGTCTCTTTGATTTCTCTCAATAGGCACTACATGGATGCAAGAAATTGTGACCCTCATATCCAGCAGAGGTGACCCAGATGTGTCCCAGAGTACTCCAAACTGGACCAGAGCCCCCTGGTTGGAGCAATATTACTGTGCAGATTTGCTGAAGAGCTCAACCTCAACACCTCGAGTTCTCACTACACATCTGCCCCATGTCCTGCTGGGCCCCGCCCTCCAGGAATCCAAGGCCAGGGTCAGATTCACACACACACATATATGTATGCATATATGCATTTTAATATATATTTTAAAACTGAACAACCAGACTTGGACAAACAACATCCACTGGTTTCTCATTTTGTTTTCGATAAAGTGAGGTTTTGTAGAAAAGACGTCAGAAAATCCATTAAACCTAAAACATAAAACATTTTGAAATGCACTTATTTGGTGAGTTTAGATGGAGATGCAGCAGTTTAATCAGTGCTGATATTAATCAGGAAGAGTTGATCTATTTGACTAAATTAAGGCGATGAGATGTTTGAGAAAGAAGTCAAACAAATGAAGACTAGAAGTTAAATAGACCATGAACAGGAAAAATAAAAATAAAAAACTTCAGATGTTTCAAAACGCTGGTGCAGGGATGGTGTGTTGATATTTATTCATTGATGTGTTACTTCTTTGGACACTGGTGATCTTTTCATTTCAGTTCTCCAGCTTCAGAATGTAAATAGAATATCTGGATATCCTCCATTCTTTGCAAGAGCAGCTCCCACATGCTGGGACACTTTGTTGTTTATCTTCCAACAGATCATCTATGTGAGCAGAAACCCTAAAGATGTTCTGGTGTCCTTTTATCACTTCCACAAGATGGCTAACTTCCTCCCTGATGCTGGCTCCTTTCCAGAGTTTTTGCATCATTTCTTGGAGGGAACATGTGAGCTGACATTTTTCTGTTTCTATAATATCTTCATTGTATTTCCTAAATTTAGATCTTTTTCCCCTGGTTCAGTGCACTTTGGCTCCTGGTTTGACCACATTAAGGGTTGGACCAGTCAGGCTGCGGCTCTCAACCTGCTGCATGTCACATATGAAGAGATGTCGACGGTAAAGAAGAGCTCCTTCATTCTAAAGTAGCCACATATAAATGAACATAACATTATCACCAAAAAAAATCTAGACGATATTATTCATTTTCAAAATAAAAACAAATTATGTCCTAAATTATGTCTTTCAAAGTTCCCCCACGATACTTTGAAAGAACTGATTGAGTCATTGTTCAATTGTTTGAATAATTGTTGTTAGTTTTTTATATACATTTAATTTTACCACCTGGATTTGATGTCAGGACCTGCATGGGACCATAAACAGGGTGAGCTCTTTCCTGCAGCGCCCTCTGCTGGAGCATGAGCTCAATGACTGTGTGAAACACTGTAGCTTCAGCCACATGAAGGACAACAAGATGATCAACTACAGCCTTATTCCTGATGAGATACTGGATCACAGCAAAGGCTGCTTCATGAGGAAAGGTGAACGTTGATTGGTTTAGTTTGTCTCACAACATGTGATCCAAGTTAAATGAAAACAGACACCTCAAAGTTAAAAAAAACGTCCTCCAAATGAATCGATCTGTTACAAACGTCTCACACTTTTTCAAATAGAAGCGACTTTTTAAATATAACTACAGGCATAAATCAGATCTTGAGCCTATCATGTTCTTGGTACAGACACAATTGAAGAATTTTTTATTTTATGCTTTCCATTTCTACAGAAAATATATTTTTGCTTTCTTAAGAATAAAAATCTTGTCTTAATTTTTTTCTACCTTCCAGGTGAGATTGGAGACTGGAAAAACATGTTCACAGAGGAGCAGAATCGATACTTTGACACTGTCTTCAAGTCCAAGATGCAGGACTGCATTTTGAAGTTTGTGTGGGAAAAACCAGAAAACGAGGAATCAGAGTTGAAAGATTGAATCTCCAAACCAAAAGAGATTTATGGTAACTGTGTGAGAGATCATCCCAGAGATGATGACACCATGTTTGTCTTATAAACATTTATTAAATCCAGACATTTTTAAAGTGTTTTCCAGTAGGATATCTCCTTGACATCCTTTGAAGAATGTGTGGTATTGTTTAATGCTCATGAATGAATCTTTTTATGTGACACATGTCATGGTTCTGTCTATGTTTGGTGAGCAAAAGATGAGACAAACATTTACTGTTTCAATATGTGATGTGCTTCTTTCGCTTTTTTCAAGTTGGACTTGGGTTTTCTGTGAATCACAAGATGTACGTATAGAACCTGACAGTCGTGTCAACACTGCAACAATAAACAGAGGGGGAGGAAAGGTTAAAGGTCTTTGAATCCACAGGGCAGAGCTGTCCTTTTGTATGCTGTCACTTCACTCACAAAGAAGAAGAAACATGTTACTTCCCTGCCAGTTAATATTTAGGAGGCCACTCTGCATAATACTATTAAACATTTGTATACATTAGTGACGTTTTAATGGCCTCATGTTTCTGATGCTGAAACACGGCCAGCAGCAACAAGAGGCCCGAAACAGCAACCGGTAATTCTGAAAGCTCAAAATTGGAAGAACTGAGCTAAAAGAAATCTTAACATCTGACAAAGATTTTGTTCAGAAACTATAACTTTAAGAAATGTGAGGACCCACTGCTTCTTCTGGGGTCCAGAGCCTGACCCCTGTAAGGAGAAGTGTTGCTTTAGGGTTAGGACTATAAGGTGTGAACTGAATTTAGGTTAGGTTTGGTATTAAGAACAGGGTTAGGCTATAGAAATGAATGAAAAATGAATGAAAGTCATTGCAAAGTTCTAGTAAAATCACTTGTGTATGCGTGTGTGTGGGTCTGTGTGTGTTAGCATCAGAAGGACTGTGCAGACACTGGTCCACAATACCAGTGTGTTTTAAAGAATAAATAAATGAATAATTCAGATATTGTATTTAAGAGGGAATTAAAAAGTAAATATAATTAGGACATTCCTAAAAATATACATTAGGTCGACACCTTGGCTGCTTTCTACGAAAAATGGATAATTATGTCAATAAAACATATCCGAGCACATGGAGCCCTCTGCTGCTAATCAATTTGAGAATTGTTAAATGTGTGTTGATTGATCAGACTGACAAGGCTGATGGGCCGTCATACCAACATCCAACAAACACACACCCATTCATGATTTGCTTCCAAGCTTTTAATATTCACTCACACATCCCAGTGTGTGAGAAATGCCTTCACACTTCTTCAGACGTCTCAGATTTTGCTTAGGGAAAGGAGGTTGAAGGGCAGCAAACATCTCACCTTTAGTTTCATCTCTCCAAAGGACATCAGTCAGTAAATATGCTTGTTTGTTCAAATAGAACCTATTCAGTCCATTCAGAGTCTTACTGTTGAAGAGATTGATGATCTGCTCATTGGTGATTTAATATATAACTTGATTTTAGTCATTTTAGATGCAATGACTTTGATTATCTTTGGTATATATAAAAAAAAGATCCTAAGGAAATCTTTCAGTGGGCTTGAATTGTCAAACTGTGGTCAGTGACAATCTAACCAACAGAGAAGTTAACTGGGCAACAAAACATTATGAGAAATTTTTATTGGAAAAATTGTACAATATGACAGCTGCTGGGAAAGATATCTTATTATTGCTCTTTTTTCACACCCTGATGTGAAAGTAGTTGCCAGATCTCTGTCCAGCACAATCAAGTTCTTCTGTTACTTTGTACAACATCTGTTTATTATCAATATTTTATAAAGAAAATTTCATGCGTTGTCACATGAAGATCTTTACAAATTTTATGTTTTTGGGATTTTGTAGATAAATTGTCTCCCAGTTGCAAACTCAGTCTTTCTCTCACATCGTCTAGATTTGTGATCAAGAACTTTTCTCTGAATTTATTATGCATATTTACCTCAGATTTGTGATCATGAATGACAATTATTCACTCTAAGAAGCTCAGTTGAGTTATTAAGTAGCTCAGGGATACATTTTTGGATGTGTCTAGTTTTCAACATACATCCTTCCTTTGACAGTTAGCATAGTTAGCATGCCCATTATAATCACAGGTATGAGGAGCTCTGAAAATAGATTCCGAAAGCCTCATGATTTTAAGATTTAGGTGATAATAAGTTCAAATTTTCATGTTTGGGTCTTCATTTTTCTCTGTGTTGCTGGTTTCAGTCTTAGCAGCACCCAGGCTGCTACAAATCCAAAGAGATATTTGAGTCCCTTACATAAGACGGTCTACTGACATACTGAATGCTTGAGATCAAAGCCACACCTAAAACTTGATGTGAGTGATGTCTGACACCAACGGGGGGATTGTCTGAAACAATTCATCTTTGGTCCAATGTAAGAATGAGCCTCAGGTGATGGTGAACTTCTCCAGTCCTTTTGTTTCTGTCATAGTCCTGGTGTTGGGAATCAAAAGAGGGAAGCGTCTCCACAGCGCCGCCGCTGCTGCTGCTGAAAGCAGGCTGACCTTTTCCATCCTGATGTTATCTGGCAGCATGACAACCTACGACAAGACACTGCAGAGAAAACCTGTGTACATTGAAGATTTCTTACTGTTGCAGTCTATTAAGATACAAGCACGCCAAAAGGCTTTTTTATACAACATTTAACTGGGAAACAACATGCGGTATAAAAAAACACATTCTTACTGCTATGTTAAAGTGCAAAGTGCAAAAAAATACCTTCTAAAATCATAACTTTTGTATCTGCTTATCAAATTCTCACTCACAATGTCTTTTTTTAATATATAAATTTAGTCTATCTCTATAAACGTATAATTTATGATGAATGCAGTTTTTGTATTCATTTCTTCCTAATTTTTTTGTGCTGCAGAAAAATGAAACCTGTAATAACTGAGTCACAGGTGTTGTTGTTGCCCCCTGTGCTGCAGCTGGTAATGAGACCAAGAGCTCTGAGCTGAGTCCTAGCAGGTGTTTTCCTCTGGAAGGAACAAGGTGTGACAGTCTTGGCATTTGCATCACATTTAAAGCCCATCAGCTCCATCATCGGAGTCAGAAACTAACAGATCTAAGTTAATCATCTCACCACTGTGAAGCTCCAGATTTCAAAGGGATTGACGTACGTGGGAATTTGCAGCAAATAGTTTTACTTACAGTAAAAAGACATTTGTTCACAGATATGAGTACCGGTAATGTGTTAGTGAGTCTCAATATGATTAGAAATCGCCTGACTGAAAATGTCCACACATACATTGACTACTTCCCAGTGCTTTACAGCTGGATTTGTCTTTGCCCTCATGGTGAAACAAAATAGAAAGTGAGGTTTTGTTCACACAAATAATATGGTTAAATATTGTAAAGTCAAGTCACTGATGTTCCCAATAAACCCGCAGCTGGTTGTGGCAGATGGTTCTTCATCCTGAGCCTGGTTCTTCTGGAAGTTTCTTCTTGTTTCACAGGAGAGATTTCTGCAAAGTTAGTGACTCATTGTGAACAGCTGGGCTTCCTTAGAGAAATTGCCATTTCACAAATGTCAAATCATGTGGTAAGATTGAATTGCTTTTTGGCAAACTCTAGCTGAGCCTTCATTTGAGTTTTCTGCAGCAGCTTTCTCATTGCTGGTCTCCCATAAGACTTTGACAGGGCAACATCTGTTGTTGGCAGAGTCTCTTCCATCTAAGTGGATGAAGTTTGTAACTTTAGTCGTAGGTATCCTGGTGTCCTCTCTCTCTAGTCTCCTTGTTGACCAGTCACTCTGTGTGAAGACGGGCTGATCTAGGATGATTGACATATTCTATATTCCCTCCATTTCTTGATAGTGGATTTAACTGAACTCAAGGGGAAGCTCAGTAACTTAGATATTTTTTGCATCCATCCCCTGACTTATACTTTTCATCTTAAAGGACACTTTAATTCACAAATCATTTATTCCTAATGATTAGCTCATTTAATGCTATTGCTTATCTGGTAGCAATAACTACAATGAATAAAGTATGTTTAGAACCTTCAGGTGAAGGGAAATGAGTAAACATTTTTCACAATCACATTGGTACTTGATGTTTTCTTTATATGTGTGATGGGGCAATTAAATAAAGAAATATGTGATCAAATTAATTTCATATAGAGCAGGTAATCATTTAAATACCATCAATTTATCCATCCACTATCCAACAGGCTTATATTTATTACACTATTTGCTGTTCCTGAGTTGGAGAATAATGTGAATTTATGAATTTATCTGTCTGCCCTCCCATCAAAACCAGTGCAACACAGTAATGATATCAATGCAAGTTGATTCGGTCTGCAGTTGAACTGCTGTGCAGGTTAGCCAATCAGATGTTAGGATTTAATTCAAAATCCATATTGATCCTTTCAATTATTTCATAATGATTTCTAGAAAAAGCAACAAAAAGAAAGAATAAATACTGAAATAAAAATATTTCAACAAGTAATGAATGCCAGTTTTAATTAATGGTTTCTGTATTAAATTCATTGTGTGTCTAACAAATTATTGACACACATCGATGCATTTTTAATTGTTTTGTATAATTATGATATGAATGTTTAAAATTTCCCACTCGCAAATCTGTATTTGATTAATTATTTATTTGCTAGATTGTGATACTTTTAGAAATATGTTTTTATTAACTGTATCAATAAAAAAAAAAAAAAGAAATCGTAATTAATATGAAAAAAGGTCTGAAAACATCAGTCTGTGCATAATTATCCTATATAATTGAACATCACACATCCTGATCTTTATCTGATTTGCTGGTGAAAATGTTGTTTAGCCTCACAAAGGTTTTCACACATGGGAATAATCTTTTCACATAATTTTTTTTGGTTTTGTTAAAAAAAAAAAAAAATAGTTTATTAAGCCTTTCAAGACTGATTGTCATGGACTCATGACACGCATTTTGTGAACACACAGAGTAAATCTACAAACCAACAACCTAAACGTCTACCAACATGTTTGCAGAAACCTAAAGATCTTTTTTTCACACACTGCTTGCAAGTCAGAAGTTCTGGTTCCTATTGCAGAACAACTCTGCATGTGTTGTGACCTTAGTCAGTGCTTAAAAGGAATGCACTCAGACTGGTAGAGAGTAATAGGCTTTGACAGGACATTAATATTTTAGAAGCAATAGAGGAAAACCTCTGGTGCTGCGCTTCAGAAATGCTTAAAGAAAACCTTACACAAATTTAAGTTTGGCTAAAAAAAGGGAAACACAATGAGTTCATGCTTCTGCAAAAACTATCTCAAAGCCACCTTCTGTTTTCTTCTTGTCCCAGATTTTAAGCATGTTGGATAAATTGTAACGAATCAGAAAATGACAACATTCAAATTGCAGACTAAGGCTTTTGTTGGGTTTATTTGAAAATGACTTATTTAGTTTTAATATTTTTATTAATTTCATTTCTGGGGCGTTGCTGTGGGATTGAATGTTTGTGCAACTTCAAATAAAATGATCAGTTTTGGTACCTATTGAATGAATGTTCTTTACTGTCATCATGCAACCAAAAACAGACATGTACAAACACCAAAAAATGACACATAAATCTTTTTTTCTCTTACTGTCAGAAGTTAAATGAAACCAAACATCTCTTGCTTCAGAGCAGCTAGAATTACCAAAATTATTTCTGTTTGCTTTGAGGGGTCAGTGTGACTGGAAAGGTGCTATATACATCCAGGCTATTTTCTATTTAGATATTGAGTTTGTTATTAGAAAATATTAACATAATGATGTCAAATCAGTATTTATAACTTATGGATAAACAGGGGAATTAATCTGCATTAAAAGAAAAAAAAAAAAAGCTTTTTAAACTCATTTGTAACATATATCAATGAAAATGTTTATCCAAACTAAGGAAATTGTTATGACATTCCACCCTCTGATAAATAGTTTTGCTAATCTTGATTGAAATAACTTTTTTAAAATGTTTCTTGTAACCGTACACACGTTGGCATTTTTAAACCAAACAGATCTTTGAGTGGTTGCTTGTAGCTTCCTAAACACTGAATGCAATCTGTGAAACAATATAAATTCATGGTTCGAGGGACTTTAATTAAAGAACATTGTAACATAATCTGAAAGAGATTTTATTTTTAACAAGAGAAAGTGAGATAGGTTGCAAATGGAGAAGATTGGCCCTTTGACAAAAAATATATTTGCACCTTTTGAACTTCAGGTCTGCTACAGTGACTCCTCAGGAATAAACATTGTTGAATAAGAATGAAGAGTTAATGTGTTTGCGAAGGAGACAGACACTGTTATGGAGCAAAGCAGCTTTGCATACCAATATAAAAGCGCTTTTCAAAACAAAATAGGGGAAATCATCATTTGAAGCTGCAGCGTCTGAACGATTTGGACTCAAAGAGGAAATGGATTTCCAAGTTAATTAAGGCTTTTGCACAAAATGATCCAACAGAAACACAGCAAGGCTGAGAGATGTACTCAGTCTGCAAAGTTTTGCAAAACGGCAGGAAGACATCTCAGATCAGTCGTCAAAAACAAGCAGGATGGTGACAGAGATGAAGAAACAAAGGTTTATATATCTAATGTACTCATTGGATATATTTACTGATAAAAAAAAATGCACTAAAAATTGATTATTAAACGTTAGAACATTCATTTAAAGAAGGTACTTCAACTATTCTGCTGTAAACCCTAAAAGAAGATATACATCAAATTTGCCTTTTTGTAAATAAAGAAAACATTTGCTGAGGATGTGATAAAGAATAAACAAGGAAGACTACTAAAGTCATATTTTCTTCTGGTAATTATGATGTTTATATCAGTCTCATAAATCTGAGACAGCAGCATTTTCCTGTGTGTTGTCTGAATATTCAGAGGTGTAATTAACAGACTGAAAAACTCACAACAACAAAGACCATCTGCCTCTTCATGCCCCAAGCTGGCCTGTCTTTACGTAACACTGAAATAAATCACCTAGTGGGTCCGAACCAGTCCTCACTTAGATTTTTTTAAAATTATTTTTCTCTCGCCCTCATCTTCTCCAATCATAATGTATGAAGTGGACGGGCAGCTGCCATCACAACACCTTTCTGGGTATTTATTGTTGAGACACTTTGTTATTTATGGCAGAGTGGACAACCTGCCTGACAGAAATATCTTTGAAGTGGTGGTATTGAAGGCAGCAGTCAAAAGCCACAGGTTCTGAAAAGTGTCGGCCCCTCTTAATTCATTGTTAACTTTTGCTTTCAAGTGATGGACAGCAGCACCATGATGTAATGTTGTCTTAACATTTGGAGCTGATTTGGAGAATGTAACCAAGAATCAACTCATGTGAACACAGTCAGATTTCATTTAAGTTGTTTTTGATTTAAACAGCATTTTTTAATAACTGAAGTAGGTAACATAGCTACTTAATAATGCTATAAACTGATAGTATGTGCCTGGAAAATATCTAATACTCAACATTTAAATTATAAATGAAATGCAAAGTGTTTTGTAGATAGAGTATTATGTCTATCCAGGTCAGATTATGTGATTATTAACCAATTAGGTCACATTTCCATCTGTCTGTTCGCCCCTTAGTTGACTTTAACTTATCCAAGGTTAGGCTGTAAGCAGGATATACAGCTGTTTATGTTACTGGTCCTCACCTGTGTTGGTATTTAGATCATTTTTATTGTTTTGTTTTAAGATTTTTCTCTGTCCATTAATTTGCATTGAGTTTTGAAGTGCCTTCTTGTGTTCTGTTGTGTATTTTGTAGTTTTATTTTTATATTAGTCTTTTTTTGTCGGTCAGTAGACCCGTGTGTGTTCAGCTTCTCCGTTCTGTTTATCAACCATCCCTCTTGCTCCACCAAGACCCATTAATCACAGTATTTAAGCTCTCTGCTTTCTTTACTGGGTTTTTCTGCTGCTCTCGCTCTGCCTCTTCGCTCTGATTTTGTTTTCCTATTTAATCATTATATAGGAAAGCCATGGTCTACCTGTCTGACAGCGTGCTGGACGGCGGGTATGCAAGTGGCGCCGTCCAGCACGCTGGAGTCCCTGGTAACTGTGGTGGAGAGGAGGACACTGAAGAAGGTTTTGTCTATCATGGACAATAAACAGCACCCTCTCCACCACATAGTGGACAGACAGCTGAGTACTTTTTCACATAGACTGCTCCAGCTCCGCTGTCGTAGGGAAAGATACAGGAAATCCTTCCTGCCTCGGGCTATCTCACTGTACAATAAAAGCTAAATTATTGGTATGCACTAATCAGTCCAATTTTGCACAACTGCATTGGGGTACATTGTGGTGCATTACATGAATATACATATCTGTTTTTGTATCTGAATCAT
>CAEGAG010313873.1:0-11593 GCA_903067065.1 Brachyrhaphis terrabensis
CTTGCTTTGCTACTGTGAGTAAATCTGTCAGTGATGATTTTCTGCCCGAGTAATAAAAGCAACAAAAGCAACACAACTCCAGCAATGAGGAGGCGTAGAGTCAATAACAGCTCCATCATCATCATCATCATCATCATCATCATCATCAGTGTTGATTCTTCTCTGGTGTCAATCTGCCTGCAATAAGAAGAAAAATTATAAAACTGTAATTATATTTAATATATAATTAACACAAATTATTAATGCAGGTAAATTAAAATTATTCCTCACAGAAAATGAAACTTCCACCATAATTATGGGATTTCTTAGAAAAAATCTGTTAAAAAGGTCACAACTAACTTTATCATAAATTTCTTATATTTCCTAATGTGGCATTTTGTTGTCAGAAAAAATGTGATCAGATTAAATTATTTGTTGTAATAGTTTGTTAAATCAAGCTACTCTGATAAAAGATTAATTTCTTTGAAAAATGTACAAATTTGGGTGCAAAAAAGTGAAAATCATGTATAAAGCTGACAGGCAGGTTTACACAAACTTTTCATGATCATATTTCTAAAATTAATGGGGGTTTTTATTCAGATGATCTCAAAGTGTTTGGATTCCAGTCTGACAAATTCCTGAAATTAACACAAAACATGTTTACATTTTCTTGTTCGGATGAAAAACAATAAAATATTTATGAATAATATCAGTAAAATTGTGTGAATAAAAACTGTTTATTGATGTAGTTCTGCTGCACACAGGGAGAAAACCCTTTAGGCTTTCAATGAGCTAAAGGTAAAACTCTAATGTTTCCTGAACATTACAGTCTTATGAATATTAGAGATTCAGAACCACAAGCATCAACTGCATGTCTATAAAAGACTCCAGTTGTTTGATGTTAACACTAAAACTTCATATGACTGGATGTATTTATGGAAATGTTTGCAAGCAAAATAAATACAACTGATAACTGAAACATTAACTGGCAGAAATAGTGAGAATAGCAAAGTCAGTTTCCACCAGAAGAGACAGAAACTGATAATTCATAGAAGAATTAAGTATTTCCTCAATAAAATGTAAAAATGGTCATGCATGTTTTCAAAACCCATCAAAATTTGATTGTGGGAGGAAATCAAAGCATTTATGGTTGAACTAAATCACACTTCTGTCAAAGTTTAAAATGAAACGATGCAAACCTTTGCTGACTGTTCTGTCCTGTAGTTCAGGGTCTGCAGGTGTTGAGTTTTGCTAAACTGGGTTAAATCACAGAAATATGGGAGAATTAGTTACAGAGTGAGATTTGTTTAAGGACATTAGATTAGCTACAAAACTTCAGCCCACATCCCCTGAATCAGGACTGTTGACCCTGAGCTCTAACCTTTAAAATGGTTTCCTCCTCAGAATGAACTCAGGTTCTGGGGCCCAATCATTGATTCAGGGCTGCTGACAGAAAAACATCAGAGGCAGTTTAACATCATCAAGCAAAATGACTTCAGCATCGTTCAGACTTACCTCCAGGTCTTACCTCCAGGTATTCTCCAGATGATCAGAGTGAGCTCTGCGATCTTTCAGAGTTGCTCTTTCTTGTATATAAATATTTCTAAAACACACCTACTTTTACTCAGAGTGAAACAAAAACCATCATATCTATTCTGGTTCACATTCAACTTTATAATGAAACATCTGAAGCCTTTACTTTCCCCAAGCAAGTGAAAGTTTTCTATACTTCCTTGAGTGGAGATGATCATAAAGCAAATCTGCTCCACCTTCAACTTATTAAAAACTGATTCATCTTTGACTTTTCCTTGTGTCACCACCTGTACCAGGAAGAAAATATCTTTGCTTTGCAATAAAAAGCATTCTGAACAAGAGGAAGTAAAATTAAAATAGTATGAGGCTCAGCAAGGAAACCAGGAAGAGCAAATCTTCAAGTTTTTCATCAGTGACCAGCAGCATCTTTAGCAGTCCAATGGAAACTTACACTAACTGTAAAATCACACTGAAAGATAAAATATCAAAAAGGCATGTTGCTGTTTAACGAGCCAACGACGCCAAAATGATGGCATTGAAAACTTCTCATCAGAAAGTTTCATCAGTTCTTCAATCTCATAAAACTGGCCACTTTTCAAGGCCAGTTTTATTTTTCAGGATTTGATTTTACAGGATTTTACCATTCAATACCAAATGTCTGTCCAATGTCACTGCAAGCTGTCATTGTTTGAGCCATGAAGACACGGTTGGTATTAAGATCCATAAAACACATAAACCAAAGAATCATCAGCAGATCTTTAAGCATCCAGATCTGGTCCATTATTCCACTGGAAGGACAAAACAAGCCACTGAGAATCACTATTTATTTAACATAAATCATCCCATTTCAAACGACAACCAGGAAAATTCAGTTTAGTTAAAAATGATAAGAACTGGTGCCAGATGTTTCCCTGAGGCATGTGGCTCAGTGAGTTTGGGGAAAAAAAGCATTTTAAGTTCCTGGAGTTGTTTCACTTCAACTGATATATAATTAAGGTATTTTTCTCTCCACTTCCTCAACTTTGTCTCTATTACCTTCTACCATTCCTGTTGTTTAGCTTTAATCAACATTTAGAGTACATGTCACGCATCTTTAGAAGCAGTAGTTTTAAATATATACACCATATTTAAAAATACTACAACCTGATGTTCTAGTGAACAAAACAAGTTTGGAGCATGCATTTACTAAACAGGCATTAATGACCATAAAACTCTGAGAAAAACAATACTTTAAATCATTTGGCTAAAATACACACTAAGACATTTTACATTTCAGCACAAAACTTCATTAAAATGTCTTCCAAATCAGTGTCAAAAACATTATTATTATTATTTAATAATAATATTATTATTATTTCTGTTCCAGATATAATGGAACAGAATTGATCAGGATTGATCAATTGGAATTACTGAAAAATCTGTTAAATGGGAGAATCAGGAAGGAAGATGTTTGTAGGAATCAGCCATATTTCCAGGCCCATGACTCCTTATAGCAGGGGGAGATGATCTCCACAAAATGAATCAACATTGTGATTATCATTAGTTATGGAGGATGATTACATCATAAAACCCTGTTGGATCTATGAGTGTATTGTTTTAGAGCTACAAGATGAGTACTTCCTGTTTGTATCGGCCCTGGGTTTGCCATTGATTGGCAGAATATTCCCTCCTTATAACTTTGGAAACTTTAATTCTGGCTTTACAGATCAATAAACCAGTTTGCAACAAACTGGGAGAATAATCCTACAGCTACTTTTCTCTCTGTCTGCTCAGCGAATCTCAGCCGTCATCTCCAGGACTGTCCAAGAATAAAAGACAAACTGACAACTAATCTCTTGGTTGACTAGCAAAGCAACATATTTCTGTCCAACAGGTTTTTGCTCTTGTTTGTAAGCAAAGAAGGGCAAAGAAAATCCTCAGCCAAAGAAACCAAAGAACAACATTCACAGCAGCCAAGATAATTGTGGTCAATGAGGTTGTCAGAGTAAGAGACACTATGATTGTCATTGTTACTGCTCCTGATATCTTAGGATCTTTTATTGCTGATGGGAGGAAACCTGGAAGTGTAACGATGCTCAACCAATGCAGGCTAAATATTTTCTAGATGAAACCAAAAAGTCTAATTTTACAGGAGTCATAATATTATTACTTTATACTAAAAACTGCATGGCAAGGAGTTTTTGGTCAAAGTCAAGGCAAAGACTTCAAATGATGCATTATATAAGTTTTTAATAAAGAGAAAATTTCAACAAGAAAAACAGGACATGAAACATGGAGATACAGCAAAACCATGAGAAGAATAACAAGAAACAAAGACTAATCTGGTGTCTTAAAGCATAAATACAATATTTTTCAGATTTTCCCCCCAAACTCAGAAGAAAGAAACATGAGGAACCCAAAGACAAACAATAAATACAGAGAAGATGTAAAACTGAGTTAAATACGGTGTTTTAGTTCACAACAATGACAAACCATAAAATGAATTACAACTGAAAAAAAAAACAAGCAAAACATAAAAGATATGGTAAATTTTTTATCTCTTGTTAAACATGCATTGTCCCTTGATTATGAAGTCAAACCAAAAATACACAACGATTCTCCAGGTGAACAAAACATTCTAGGTGAGAAACAAACCTGGTAGTTTGGGTTAATGACCAATTCAACTTTAAAACAAAATCATAACAACATTTGGATTGACTGGATTTAAAATGACCAGGAAATTTTAATTAGGGAATTAGGAATTCACTTAAATGTTGTTCATGCACTGATGAAAACCATTTAGATAAAAATAATAGTTTAACTTTGAAAAAACCTAAGAATAAAGCTGGTGAATGAGAAGTCAGTCAAATAAACTAAGAGCTTCGCTGCATTTAGTTGGTGGTGAAATACAGTGAGACAAACATAAACCTGCTTATTCCCATGATGACATGAAACAAAAGTTTTGTTATTCTTTCTGCTTCCTGGTCTGAGAGTTATTCGTTCTTCTTCTTGACCTCAAGCTGGGCAGAAACAAGTTTAACCTCAACTGTCTCCCTGACTTCAAGCTTTGTTAAGCCAAGTTTAGCAAGGATTTTCTCCCTGATATCAGTCTTGATGAAGCCAAGTTTAACTTCTGTTGTCTTCCTGCTATTGTTGCGCTTTGGTAAGCCAAGTTTGTTTTGTATTCCCTCCCTGACATCCTCAAACTTCACACTTTTCAGGTCCTTTCCTTCTGACTTTGAATCAGTGCAGGTGTTTGCATCACTAAATTCACTAATGAACGACATGAATAATTCTGAACCCAGAGCGAAAATTTCTGTCAGTGTGGAGATTTCCAGCCAATCAAACCAAAGTACAACATTTAAAGCAGCCAACACAATTATCAGTGGGTTTGACAGAGTGAGAAACACGGCAATAGTCACTGCGACTGCTCTTGATGCATTAGGACTGTCTAATGCTGATGGGACATAACCTGGCAGCGTAACGATGCTCAACCAATGCAAACTAAATATTACAGACACAACTACCAAGAGAATAGATGTGAGGGAGCTGGAGAAGATAAAAAGCACTGTGACTGTCAGCGTTACCATGCTTGATATTTTAGGATCATCTAATACAGAGATGACCAACTCTGAGAGGCTCCTTGCATATGTGAATCCATCAGTCAGTGTGACGATGTCCAGCCAATTTAAACAAAGGATGACAATAACAGCAACTGAGAGATTTGTTGTGACAGAGTTTAAGAAGATGAAGAGCATTGTGACTGACAGCGTTAACACTCTTGATATGTTCGGATCGTCTAAAGCTGAGATGACCAACTCTGAGAGGCTCCTTGCGTATTTGAATGCATCTGTCAGTGTGACGATGTTCAGCCAATCTAACCAAAGAGTGACAATAACAGCAACTGAAAAAGTTGTTGTGAGGGAGTTTGACAAAGTGAGAAGCACCGTGATGGTCACCGTCAACACTCCTGATATTTTAGGATTTTTTAATCCTAAATCAAAGATGCGTGTCAGTGTAATGATGTTAAAATGATGCAAACTAAATATTACAAACACAACAGCTGAGAGCGTTATTACCACTATGTTAGACATGAAGAAGAACACAGTGAATGTTGGCATTAACGCTCCTGATATCTTAGGATCACGTAATGTTGTGAACATTAACTCTGAAAAGTTCCTCTCCGATGTAAATACATACGTCAGGTTGATGATTTTCAGCCAACTGGACCAAAGTACAACAATCGCAGCAACTGAGAGATCAGTGAGGTTGACACAGTGAGAAACACTGAGATCGTCAACATCAACACTCCTGATATTTTAGGATTCTCTAACCATGGCGGGAAGAAATGTGTCAGTGTAACGATGTTATACCAATGCAAACTAAATACTGTAAACGCAGTTACTAAGACAATTGTTAATGTTGTGTTTGACATGAAGAAGAACACAGTGACTGTCAGTGTTAGAGCTCCTGATAGTTTCCAATCATCTAATACCAGGATGAACAACTTTAAGAGGTTCCATTCAAATATCACCTTCAGGTTGAGGATTTTCAGCCAAAGAAACCAAAGAACAACATTCACAGCAGCCAAGATAATTGTGGTCAATGAGGTTGACAGAGTAAGAGACACCATGATTGTTATTGTTACTGCTCCTGATATCTTAGGATCTTTTACTGCTGATGGGAGGAAACCTGGCAATGTAACGATGTTCAACCAATGCAGGCTAAATACTGCAGACACAACAACCAACAGAGTTGTTATGAGGGAGTTTGAGAAGATGAAGAACACAGTGACTGTCAGTGTTAACGTCCCTGATATCTTAGGATCGTCTAACGCTGCGATGACCAACTTTGAGAGCTTGCTCTGGGATGGGAACACATGTGTAAGTGTGATGATGTTCAGCCAGTAGAGCATCACAAATGCAACCACTATGAGGAGAGTTATGGTCAGTAACAGCCACATCTTGATAGTCAGTTCAGATCTTTGCTGTCAATCAGCCTGTTAAACAAGAAAACAGAAACCAAAATGTTACATCTGGAAAAATGTGGTATTTTTACATGTGATCCTCAGGTCATTTATACAATTGCTAAAATTCTTGTTCACAAACACTAACAAAGTCTGCAGCTAATCTATCTATCTATCTATCTATCTATCTATCATGTTTCTAAGTTCTCCTGCTAAAGGAGTAATATGTATTTCCCAGGCAGATACTATTTTATAGCGTGAGCAAGTAACTTTGTTACCTTCAGTTACTATAATAATGTGAATGTTTTGTCTCTAAATGTGTTTGTAACAGTAAAAGCTTCATTAGGTTAATGTGATATACACTGTTTGAGGAAATCCACCAGTATTCCTGCATGTGAATACCAGAGCAACGCAGCTTTTATCATATTTACACGTTTTTGTTTCTTGGTCAGAGACAATGTTGTTCCCAAAACCATTCATGTGATGTCCACAGTCATGCTGGACTGTCTGTCCTGCACATTTTCTTTCTGAGCAACAATCTGTCCATTTCTTCACAAGTTGAGTGAAGTCTGCTTTGACTGACCGGTTAGTCACACTCATTGTCTGACTCTCCTATGAATCCACAGCATCTATCCATGTTGTAGATGGATGCAATGATGTTGCTGGACACTAGATTGTAGTGTTTACACATGTATCTGGTAATGTAGGATGATGCCTCAGTGTATTTATGTGCACAAGTGATTTGGCTGGTTTCTCACCAACCCCTATGTTCTTCTTGCGTGTCTCCTGGAAAATGAAAGCCCACTTTGGGAAGTATTGCTTTAACTCATATCCTCATAAGTTGATGCCAATGATGCAGATACTTGGTCTGAACAGCAGCAGGTAACTCAGCTTCATAGTAAAAAGATGTTTTTCTCTTTTTAAAAAGTTGTAAAGCTAAGGTGATTCAGAACAAACCTGGCAAAACAACTTGCAGATCCAGATGATTTCGACGTCTTTAGGATTTTGAGTTGCAATTTGGCAAATTCCTGAAATGAACAGAATCTATTTAGATCTTGTTCTGAAAACATTAAGTTCAGATGTTTTTCAATGAAGCCAGAACAAATGTCAGTAAAATGTATTTAAGATCATGGTTGTTTACAAGATAAATAAATACAGCTGATGAATAGAACATTAAATAAATGCACAGTGTAAATAGCAAAGTCTGACAGAAGTTAGAGGTTTAAACACCAAAAGTTTGGATCAGAAGGAAGACAGAAATAGTTCAGAGAAATATTAAGAAATAGGTTTTCAAAAGAAACTTTTTCCTCCAAATCTCTCCACCTTCAGACATTTGATTGTAGGAGGAAATCAAAGCAGAAAGTAAATTTAGTCTAAATAACAATGGACTAATAATGTATTTACAAAAGAAGTTGCATAGATTAAATTAAAAGATTCAAACCTTTGATTGTTCTTTGCTCTCTGTAGTTCAGGTTCTGCAGGGTGTTGAGTTTTGGAAAACTGGGTTAATTCACAAAAATATTGGAAAATTAGTCAGGTGGAGTGTCTTGAAAGAAATCATGTTTAAGGAAATAAAATTCTTGCTCAAAAACTTACCTCCAATTATTCTTAAGAGATGATGGTGGGTGAGTTCTGTTTTGTTCAAGAGATGCTCCTTCTTTTATGCAAAGATTTGCAAACACACACCTACTTTTACTGAGAAAGAAACCAAAACCACCGTTCATATTTTGGCTCACATTCAACAACACAGAAAACACGACACATCTGTCTTTTCCTCAAGCAGGTGAAACATTTGTTTACTTCCTTGTAGGGACAGAATCAAAAAGCAGATTGTTTGATGAACTCATTAAAAACTGCAGAAGAGTTTGAGGTAATTTTAGTGTATAAGTTCAAAAATGTTGTGAAAAATTAAAAGTCTTAATAATGGAATTTATCCAAATGTAGCGATTTTGTTTTCTGCCACATTATTCAGTGGATAACAAGATTGATTTAAGCTTTAAGAGATATATTGATGTCCTCAAGTTTTTAGTTATTCATTTGATTTTGGTTTCAGGATAAATTATTAGTTCTATAACTAATACATATATCAACCTGAACAGTTGTGCTCTACCTTTAAATGGTTGAAAATATGTTTCTGACTTAATTAAAAACTGTACTATACGAGTCAGCAGCTCTAATTAGCTTTCTGAACATCAGGAAAGGAAACAACATGTTGTTCAAGAAAACCAGGATGAAAATCTTTGCTTAGCATTTTACTTTTAACAAACATAGAAAATATTTCTAAATGATTTTATCTGCTTGTTTTAGTGTCTTCTCAAACCCCCAGATGGTCACTAGAACTGAGCCAGGTTCTGGTTCTGCTGGAGGTTTCTTCCTGTTAAAGGGGAATTGTTTTGGATATGCTCGGTATGAGGAATTGCTGCAAAATTCACAAAACATGAGCGATGATCTACTGATTACAGAGACAGAGAACAGTTTAAACTAATTTGAGAAATTGAGATTACTGCTCTGCACTACAACTAGAATGAATTATAATGTACTTTATGTAGGCTTGTAGCAATAAGCTATAAATCAATCACATGATAAAAGAAAATCAGTTTGCATTTGCATGATTTATTGTTTCTTTGTACAAAAAAAACATCTTCAGTCTGGTGCTTTGATCTTAACTAGCCATTTTTTTAAATTGTCTTTACAGAGACATAACAATTCATTTTGTTTTTTCAGTTGTTTAATTATTCTGGATATTTAAAATGTTTTCCAGTTAGATTGTTTAATATTCATTAGGATTTAAAGTTTATTGATCTTTGAGAATATGTTCTTGCATTATTATACCATTATATTACTGCAACACATCAAGATGACATTTTTGATGAATTAGCTCTATATAAGTAAAATTAAATGAATTTGACATGAGAGGAGACATCACTCCCTCTACATTCATTTCCTATGGAACTTGTGCAACAAGACAAAACCAACTTCATGTAAAATGATCCTTTAGATCAGGAGGGCAAAACTCATTTCTGGGTTTTTGGGTTGTATTAATATCATGACTGTCCTCAAAGTATTAGTGGTGGAAGAATGTATTGATAAAATTACACATTAACTAACTGTTCAAATACTAATAAATAGCTATCCCATTTGATGAGTACTTCAAATATTGAACCACTTTTCATATTGACAAGTTGGCATTAATCAGATTAAAATGTAATTGATTTTGATTGATGAAATTAACTAACATTCTTATTATGTGGCGTTTCTAGACGGCGACACAAACTGTTCTGAAGGGACGGATTTGGCCTGAATGCCTCGGGTTTGGCATAAGCCACAGAGAATTTCAAACAACTATTCTACAAGGAAATGACTAAATGCTTGTGAAAGAGTTTTCTCTCCGGTATGTGACTCAATGAATCTAGCAAAAAAAAAAAAAAAAAAAAAAAAAAAACTTTTAAAGCTCTTGGAATAGTTTCGCTTCTTTTCTTTGATGGTGGTGATTTTCTTTATAACTTCCTCAACTTTATCAGTTTACCTTTTAACCAAGGGCGTAGGTTTGGTCTGAGTTTTGGTGACCAAACCAAACCCGTGAATATTAAAAAGTCTCGCTCCCCCCCCCCACAGCAGTGTTCCGACACGGTGTCGGAGGCTCATAATAACTGCCGAACTAAGAAGCTTCCGTTCCGCGCACCGCCTGCTGCTAATCACAGATCGTACATCCACGTTCTTTGGGTAAATATGGCAAAAGTTGGTCGGGACTTTTTCACATCCCGTGAATATTGGTCGGAACATGTCCCTACCGTCCCTACCCAAACCTACGCCCACGCTTTTAACCCTTCCTGTTGTATTGTTTCAATCACCATTCATAATGCTACAGGTTATGTGTCTTAAGGAGAATTAGTTTTAAATATATATTCACCAGTGGCGTATCTAGACCCTCAGCTCCCCTGAATAGAACTGCCATCCGTCCTTAAAAAAACGTTAAATTTCACGTCTCGTATTGAACCGATACATAATTGTCCGATAGACACGCCTGTCACATTTCAACACTAAATGTAACAATAATTACAAAATAAAACACAGGAAATATTAAGGTCAACTAAATTCTTGTGGCTGTTGCTAAAGGACCCCTGAACGCTACGGACCGACGCAGCGTCACGGTTGCCTAGAGACGGACACTACGCAGCCCGGCGAGCTGCTATCAACCCGCGTCTTTTTAAATCACCACCCGATTCTCCACCGTCCTTAGGAGCAAAAACTGACAGAAATACAGACGTGAGGAGGAAGACACACATTCAGGCTGAACAATGTCATGTTTTATTATTTAATGCACCGGGTTCTGGCCGGGTTATTACTTGCGGTTGACAAAAGCTAACTGTTAGCAGTATAACAATTTTCAAGTTCGGCCTGGGAGGATTTTATTGATTCATGATAATATCTGGGTTTTTTGTCGTTTTTTGGGAGACCAGTGAGCATCCTTAAAATGACGGGAGCGATGCTTGGAGTAGGGCAGCTTTTCTCCTGGAGCTGCTGGTTCAGAGCGAACGGCGGGGAGGAGCTGCAGGTGTGTTTATACTTTACAGATGAACCGGAAAATAAATTTCATATCATCCCGGTTGCCACTAATGGGTGGCGTTACATACCTGGTAGATGTTTCTATGTGTGACAAACGAAGGTGTTAAATCGCGTCTCTATTATTGCTGAAAACAAAGCTATAAATGTCTGGGCAAGGTCAGAGTTCATCTCTTAAACTAACTGTAGATGAATACGGAAACTAAAAGTTGGAGTATAGACATTTTTATAAGCGTATTTGTTATTGTTTATTATTAAATTGAATATAATTTCAGATTTTTGTATAACTTTTCTTCAGGTTAACTTAGAAAGTGAGCTGTTATTGTTACAGGTTAATTTTCTAAACTACAGAAAAGTTATTGTTGGGAAAACTCAAATGTGAAAAATTGGACTGATGTTGATATGCAATAGTAATACTGCTGTTTCGTTAGATTTACCGATGTTTGTTTTATCCGATTACTCAATTAATCATAAGAATAATCGACTGATCACTCAATTACTAAAATATTCATTTACAACAGCCTTAGATAGGATCACATTTTCCATCTGGTAGGTCAGGAATCTGCAACCTGA
>CAEGAG010313877.1:0-47391 GCA_903067065.1 Brachyrhaphis terrabensis
AGAGAAAGAGACAAAAATGCACAACGCTGTCGAATGGCACTCTTGCACTGAAAAATTCAGAGTTGATAAGCACAGTATGACAAGAAGTGGAGAAAAAAAGTGTACAGCTGCACTATCTACTGCAGCGCTTTTACTTAAAATAATGGTTAATTTCTTTATAATAGATGAGACCAATTTCATAGATTTTTTCCAATAAATAGATAGCAAGGAAAAAGTGTAAAGGAATTATGAAGCCAGATAATTAACTTTTAGATTAACTATTTATATATCAAACAATTCCAAGATTGAGTTTTAGTATTGGTTCTTTGCCAGAATAGCTCCAACTATCCCAACATTCTCAGCAAGGTTTCTATATATTGTTAGTAGTTTTATGTACGATTTAAATACAACATGGTAAAGGCCAAATTATTTAAAATATACAAAAATACATTAAAACCTATAATTAAGAAGGTTTATGACAGTAAAATAACCATCTTAGATGGGTTTAGGGTTGTGGTGTATATTTTAAGTCAAATGGTACCAAGTTATACTGGAATGCTCATTAAAACTTTAATCAGTCCAAACAAAAACTTTTTTATTGAATTAATTTTTCACTTTAACAAACCCTCACCTTGGCCGCGCTGCACAGAGTCAAATTAGTTTTCATCCAACCTAACAGTAGCAGCACACAGATGCCCCGGGGGCAAGGTGATCACACTGATGGTGGTCAAAGGGGAAGAGGACAGCACAGCAAATCCTGAGGCAAGTCAGTGCAAGCAAACCCAAGAAGTTATGCATTTAAAAAGACTAATTTAAAGTCAAGCAAACAGGAATTCAAAAGGTAGAGGTTAAAGGATCATTCACAAGGCTCTCCGAACACATGCAAGACATTTGAATCTGACTTATCTTTTTCACGAATAAAGTAAAAATGAACTTGTGGGAATTTGCAAGAGTAAACTCTCAATTCATTTATATTTTTCCAGGATTGTTTTTTTGTTTGCACGGCAAATTTTGTCAGCGGTCTGCTCTGCAACGAGTGGTGATGCTCATGTAAGTGTATTGCTGCACTAGAAAGGAACAGATGGAGAAAAAACAACTTATTTTCACACCCGGTGAGGTGGATGACTCACTGCTCATGAAATAAAAGAAGAGATTCAAGGGACAAGAGAGGAGAACAGAATAACAGAAAAAAACTGAACAACACTGCAAAGAAATAATGTTCCCTAAAGAATCATAAATGGTACAATATCGTGTTTTCCAGCTGAGCTTCAAATTGTTTAAATGTCTGGAAGATTTATGTTTACAGTCATCTTGAACTTTTAACATGTT
Source organism: Brachyrhaphis terrabensis (assembly GCA_903067065.1). Taxonomy (NCBI): domain Eukaryota; kingdom Metazoa; phylum Chordata; class Actinopteri; order Cyprinodontiformes; family Poeciliidae; genus Brachyrhaphis; species Brachyrhaphis terrabensis. The sequence goes on from CAEGAG010313877.1 coordinate 1,309, forward strand.
ATTTTTCTATCTGGAAGTCATTTGACAAAAGGACTATTAAATTCATAATCTAAATATGAAAACTAAAAAAAAGACATGGTCGTTCAACTAAGTTGCCAGGTTGGGCAAGGAGAACGACTAAAAGAAGCCACAAACATTAACAGAACAGATAGGAAGAAATTTTTGTTATTCAAAATTTTACAAGAGGATATATGTCAACAGAATTTCAAAACACCATCGTCTCTTATCAGGCCACAAGTAGCTGAACCTTCCTGGTTAAAACAAACTCGAGTTTGGCTTTAATGAGGACGTAGCCACTTCAATGGCTGCTACGTGACTGAGCACAGCCGGGTCCAGAAGCTCCCGCTTAAGGCATTATTCACTTCTCCAGTCCCCGCCGCCATCCAACAATGTACAGTAAAAGTCCCCATTAATCAGTGTCTGTGTAAGACTGTAATTCGTGGGGCGCACGGCTGATGGTGACAGGCGGTTTAATAGTTCGACCACACGTTAATGGGTGCGAAGGGAGCCGTCTTCTCTCAGACGACTTGTGTAACGGCTGTGGCGTTACCTCTAATGTAAATAATTAGTCTGACGTGGTGTGTGCTCAAAATGTCACTTGGAAACACGTTGCACTAATAAAGAATGAGATGAATGCAGATAAAGCAAATTTAAATTTTATGCAGACCCTTCAAATTCTGTGGGCTGATGCAATCAACATGACCTACACCAACTTTCACACGTGTCAAAAGTATTCCTCTGTGAACATCTGCTCAGCAATACTGCACAGCTTTACATGCAGTACACAAAATACCATACTTAATTACTTCTCATAAAACTCTCCTGTATAATTTTGAGTTGAGTATGCATTCTTCTTTCACATCTGTGAGGTATTAGAAATGAATAAGATGACGTGTGATTACTGGGAGATGACAAGGTGAGACAACTGAGTGAATGGAAACAGCCGAGGCTGATACAACTGTGGAAAACCTAATAGATTGAATGGAAGAACCAGAACAGAACCCACTTCATGAATGACTCAACAAAAAGAAAATGATTGCAGACATTTTCTGTTGCTACTTAGAAACAGTAGCAATAGCAAAACGGATATAATAAAACTAAATGTATAGTCTACAATGAAAAAGACCAAAAATCTACATGTGTACTTATGAAGACTTAAAGCCAAGACCAAAAATATAAAACACAAAATGCTCATTGACATTAAATTATCTAACCCAGGCATATTTTGTGTTCACTGAAGTTTTTCTTATCAATCCTGTGAGAACAGCTATTAAACTGAAATTAAATTGCACACTCAATTTATTTACTAATTATATGATTTCTGAAGAAAACTGGTTAGAGGATAATATACTTTGGTGTATTAGGCCAAACACAAGTGATTTTTATTGGTAAAAAACCCCCCAAATAACTGAGAAAACAATGTATCGTTTTTCTACATTTTCATAATTGTCCTATTTTGTGTTTACATTTGTGTTTAAAATCCCACAGAAGCATATTTAATGTCAGCCTGTGGTTGACGTGTGAAAACTTGTTAAAGTTTAGGTTAGAATTGCGGTGATGCAGCTAAACATGCTCAAACTAAAAGTCACAGTAAAGAAGAAAAAAACGTAATATTCTCACGTTACACATTTTGGCTTCACTTCTAAGCTCCTTTAGTTTGTATGCTCAATTAACTATATTTCAATGAACTAAAGAAAAGAGATATTTCCTGTTTCCCTGAATATTATCAATGATGCAATGTTAATCCTTTATTAGTAAACACATCTCATAGATGTTTATGCCAGCCATCAATAAATTCATAATACTTGTGAAAAACACAATACTTTTAGGCTAGGTTTATAAATGACTGAAGTGTGCATGGGGAAATACTAGCTTTTCATGTCTGATAAACCAAGAATTGAAATGCTCTTTGTCGTAATGCTGCATCTGCAATTACAGCGACTGTTTTTGTACCCAGAAGTGAGAAAAAGGGTGTGGAAATCAAAGAGCTCTGGCAAACAAGAAGCTTAACTTGGCCAATAGAGACAAAGAGATGTAGTGGAGAGAAACAGGGGAAGAAAATAATAAAGATGTGACGCAAAAACAAAACATTAAGTGAAAATAAGACAATTGAACAAACTAGAGAGAAAAAAACCTCCACATTACTGAGAACAAACATTGGCCTTCAGGAAGAGAGACAGATGAAAGAGCGAACAGAAGCTCAGCGACTGAATTGAGGAACAAAGTCCTGTGTCGCTTGTTGCCATGGGGTCTAGTTTGTGACTCAAAAATCTTCCCTTGAGCGACTGACGTGGAGGGCAATACAGTTCAAGATCGACACGGCTTCAGACTCCCTTTATCATGGCATGTGGTTTTAACAATCAATTATGGCATGCTGCTCCTTGATATTGGCATCGCTTTGCCCATAAAGTATTTTACAGCTATGCTAAAGTCTAGCCTTAATTAAAGCAAACTAGGCGAATACATCAGCTCTTTTCCCTTTTCATTCTTTTTGATGCGTGTTCTCCATGTTTTTGCTTCATCAGACCACACTCTTCTTGCCATCACCGTTTTGCCCTTTTAAGCATCGCATCATTTAGCAAGCTGATTGCAGACAAGCAAGGGTGTCCTTGGCAAGTGGCCTGGTTAAAACAAATATTTTGGAAGCAAGTTTGACTTTTCAAATTGCCTGGGGGATCTCAGCCAATTTCAGAGACAAGAGCTGCGGAATTTGAAATGCTTCTGTAACCCAACAGAGGTAGAGCTGACCCGTTTAAAACCCCAATGTCAGAAGCTGTCTTCTGATCTGGATGGGCAGTAGGTGTGACAAGGGAACACTGGCATATTACCAGTGATTTATTATAGTAAAGAAATGATTGATACTGTGTGTAAAATGGATATTAAACTTTGTTTTGTTAAGCTAATTTCACCAGGTCAGGTTTAACGCTTCTTGCTCTGGCAAGAATCCTCACTCTGAGAAAAACAACTTGCATTTAACAGGAGTTAATATTGCCATTAACTGCACTGAGTATTTTCTACCCATAAACACTAATAGTAAACCACTGCCTTTGCATTTTCGTGTTTCTACCCTGTCTTCTAAATTTTCACAAATCATTCTGCAAGAGGTCACTTCTTGATAAAAGCTAGTTTTTCTTCACTGTGATACATCTACTATTAGGCCTCTGCAGAAGGAGGGATTTCATCTAACTGAATGCCAATGCATTTAGCTGAATGTCCTTAACCTTTTGCTAACTGATGGTGTAAACTGAATTTGAGTGAATTAGTTGTTTACATGGTCATATAATAATGGACAGATCTGCAAATTTCTGGGAATTAATTTGACATACATATTCTGAAATGAATTGATATTGCCTTCCAATGCAAAATTTTTGATGACAATTTGATTGTGAAGGGGAAAAAAAACCTTTCATACATTCACGAAAAATAGCTTTGACAACAGTATATCAAGAAACAAACATCTGCTTCCACTGGACAACAATGTCAGAGAGAAATGTTTTATCCTGACCAAGCATGTGGTAACTGTGAAGAGGAACCACTCGCAGGCGCAATACGGGCAGCCATCTGCTTCAGCCACATAGGGGGGTGAGAGGAATGGAAGTTACAGAAGAATTAGACTAGGAGTACTTTCTACATAAAAGCTCAACAAACTGTACAGAGTTATTGGCGGTAATCGTTCCAATGCTGGCTTCTCTCAGGAAAGAACACCAGCAAAACAAACAAAAAAAAAACCACAGACTTATTTTCTTCAGTAATTAAAGCAAAACACAAATTATTTTGTACAAAGCTGCACTAACTGGGACAGGAAATATATAGAAACTCAGAATGTAAGGAGAGTTTATTTCCATTCATTTAAAGGATGACATGTTTGTAGTTTTGGCTATAACTAAGAATGATGGTGCGAGCTTAGTGTTTTGTAGAAAAATCCAACATTGTTAACTGAAAAATATCTAATTCAGCATTTTTTTTATTTTAGTTGCTCTTTTATGACAGAAAAGTCTTACTACTACGCTTACCAGTACTACTTATTACAGTAATTCAACACAAAAAAGCATTACCTCCTATATTTTATGTTGTTAGAAGAAAAGAAAGACTAGAGCTAAAAAGAAAGTTTAAGAAACTTTTTAAACTTTTCTAAACAGCATCTCCATTTCAAATAAGTGCATTCTTCTGCCACTTGGTGTAAAAAAACATTGACAGAGTCTGTGTTGGAGGGCAATATCAAAACCATTGGTTTGTGGCCGTACAAAAAGGTACCGAGACAGAAGTTACAGCAATTATAGCTTTTTAAGCCCTTACTTGGTTTAGTTCACAAAGGTGTCTTCTTTAGGAACACATTCCCGCTACAAAAGTGACAAAGGAGGCAAGAAATGTGTATGATTTTTCTAAAATCTTTGCACTTGAAAAATGTGGGTTTTCTTTAGTTTCTTTTTATCGAGAGCTTGTTAAAACCTCCAGTAACACTTTTTTCACACACATATTCCGCACACATTTCACACAAGTTGAACACGGTCAACATAAAAATAAAAAAAAACCTGACACAAGACCGTCTATCACATTGTGTCAGTGCAGCTAATTGGGCCCAGGCTAACTGGTCACAAGTGCCTCATTACCTTCTATAAAATAAAAAAAAAAACACTTGGACTTTTTTTCCCCTCCATCTAATCCATGCAGCTTTAGCATCTGTGTTTGGGTTGAAAAACTGCATAGCTCATATCATAATAATGTGGTAAATGTGTATTTCTAATACGGCAGCTTGTCAGTTCAAGATCTTATTTTGTTTCAAAACGTAAATGAGTTCCAGCCCAAAGTCAGAATAAAGCAGGGGTGATTGATTATGTTGCACGTATTTTATGTAACATTTTCCAGGAACATGGTGCCATTTTACAGCACAATCAAGTTACCTTTTTGTGAGAGGCATACCACAAAGAGATTCAAGGATTCCTAAATCATGGATCAAAGAATCAAAGCAGCACTCTAGGTACATTTTCCAATGAGGGAATGATAAACATGACATAAAGCTAAAGCTATGTAGATTTTACAATATACACTCGTCCCACTCTCCTCTTTAAAGTTGTATCTAAAAGGTCTGCTGCACTGAGAGAGTGGGCAAGTTGTCAATCACTTCTTTTTTCCACTCTTCACTTTAAACTAGCATGACAGAGGGCCCACTGTGCACAGCTCCACCTAATTAAAATACCAAACTGAACCCTATGTGAAACAGGACAGGCTTTATTTCTGCCGCTGTGTCATAATGACAAGTTATATTACATTTAGAGACTGTGTACTTTGCACTGATGGCACACAAGTAAAACTGTTGGACAGGCAATAGACAACCTGCAAACATATTCACATTGGTTTAGCTTTTTTCACACTGTCAAACCGCAAAAATCTTTGAAATTTTTATTTATTTATGCAAATCCAACATAAGAAGTATATAACGGGTAGAAGCAAAATGACCTGGTTTTGATTTCATTTTCTGCACATTTAAGCCTTCGTAGCTTGCAGAGCATTTGCATTCAGCTCTTTGCTCCCACATCAGTTATAACAAGTGTTTTTGAGGAATTTCTCTACCAACTTCCCACATTAGCATCCAAAGGTTTTGGCCATACTTATTTGCAAAAAATACTTTGGCTAGGTCATTGTAAACATCATTGTGCTTTTTCCACAACATTCCATCATAGATTTGGCTGCATGTTAAGAATTGTCAGTCAGCTGGAAAATCAACATTCATATTAAACTCGACTTGGTTCTTGATCGAGCTTGACCTCACCATCAATTGTGAATAGAATCCCCACAGTATGATGCTATTCATTGGAATCTCTCCAACCAAACTACTATATCCCAGGTTGTTGGTGAAAATATCAAAAAACAATTTCCTTGAAAAAAAAAAAGAAAAACTGCTGTGTCTTATAGACAGACTACTGGGCTAAAATAAATTGCTACACTGTCAGAATGAAGATCTTTGTTAAAATTTGGGACAGAAAACAAAGACATACTGGAGATATCTGTTCTGTTGATATCTGCATTGTAATGCATGATTTATAAGCTGATATGTAAGAAAATAAGAACTTTACTGAATATTTTTGAAGTTTATATTTTGAATTGAGTTCTCTTATTTTCATAAATATTTTAACAATATGAATAAATGATGACATAACAAAGTATGTGAGATTTTCTTATTCTAGGAGTGACAGTTTTATAAAGCCTGATTGAAAAGCGATGCCGTAAGAGATGCTTTGTCAATCTCCTATTTTATTACAAAGAACAAGCATTAACAGCTGCTGTGTTCTCACTTGGGCTATTCGAGTTTTCAGTACACTGTTGGCATCTTTGTGCAAAAAACATGCTGAGTGTTCCCCAAAATGGTGAATCAAACATCTTCTGAGAAACTAAATTGTCAAATTACTTTTCTTTTCATTTAGATGTCACCTTTAGTTTAGATCTCAGACCTTTTATCTAATCTGGCATAAAATTCAGAGGAGCTCTGGTTAAATAAAACAGGACATGTGGAGTCAAAAGGACTCCATTGAGCGTTACTCATAAGAGGAAGGTTATCCATCCAGATACCAAATGATAAAAGAACACCTGTAATCTATACAGCTTCATTCAGAATGACTCGCATTGCATCTCTATTTCAATTTGACATTTTGATCTTTGATCTACAGTTATCAATCTATGCATATTCATCAGCATGGACACAGCTTTTATCTCTCATGTTTAATAACTATGTAAATCTTACGATTCTTCATCTGAGGTAAAGTAAGTTGGCACACCCACACTTTCCAATTCTTTCTCTCTTTGCAACATTTTGTCTTGCATGTCTACTCTGAAATATATTTGCAAAGTTTAACACATTAAACTATCTTTCTTTATTTTTATTTGAACATTGTTTTTCTTCCAGTTTCTCCACTACGATTATAGACATAAATCTGTTTGGGAGCAGACAATCAACCTGACAAAGATTCCTATGAAGGTTGTGAAGAAGGGGAAGATGACTTTGTGAAGGGTAAATATTGACCATTTTTGGTCCTCACATCTTCAGGAAATAAGGTGTAATCTTTGAACATGAACAAAAATAATACAGGTCAATATTACGAGACGAATCCTCGAGATGCACATTGAAATTGGCAGGTGACCAGAATCGGTCTATTTTCTGCTTGACTGGGCCTGACTGGTGAGCAGCAACTCATAAATTCAAAATTCTGGGGCACAGCTTGGCTAAGGGACAAGCACAAAACATAAGGAGGTTTTAGTCCTCGACAACTGTCCTGGGTTCAATTCCTGACCCCGGTAAACTTTCTGCATGTGTTCCTCTCCTTTTTCTCTCTGCCCTTCCTCTTGACCAGCTATTACTGAATAATGACCACTTATGCCACTAAAAAACCAAAAGAAAAAGTTGAAAATTTAGCTGGTTTTACAACCTGTGCAGTGGTGTTAATTTTAACAGCAATTTTTAGGAATTGTGTTTCAGTCTTATGACTAAAATGTCATTTAGCTTTAGTCATAATTTAGTCATAATTGTTTTAGCAGTGGATAACATTTTTGTTGTCTGAATCTACTGTCAATTTAGTTGACAAAATTATATGTAAAATCCAAATTTTTTTGCAAATGGTTGGTTATTTTCTGAATATACAATACATACAAAAACAAATTTAACTTTTCTTAAAAAAAAAAGTTTTTTCTTAACCTTGTTTTCAACAACAAAATATTTCAACCAGTTGGCCTGATCTGCTTGAAATATTTAATACATTGCCAATAACTAATTGCATATCACATTCTTTATAAAACTGTTACTGCAAATCTAAAAGAATCACATATAACAGTTCACTTACTAAAAAATAAAATTGGATAATAGTGATGTCTTTATCATTTAAACTCAACATTTAAGAAAATCAAATCACAATATTCTACTACAAACATAACAGAAAACCAAAACAATAATAAAGTTCCATCACGTCAGACTCAGGAGATGATTGTGGAAGTTGTAAATCTACAACTTAGCTGCAGTGGATGATTTTTAAAAATATAAAACTATAAAAGCCTCCGAATGGGTAAAACTCAATCAAACCAAAGCTGTAGCTTTCAGAGGTAATCATTTAGATGACAAGTATTCTGAAGGTTCCTTTTCATTCTAAACAAATCTAATACCAATCATGTTACACTGGTGATGACCTCATTCCACTGATAGTCATTTTGAACAAACACTGCATCACAGTGCACCTTCCCCTACACCTATTCTATGAAAGTTTCGGTTTAAGCCCCTTGTCTGTAATAGAATGTGCTGGATTTGTAAATATTTGTAGCCTTTTGAAATTCGCTGAGTTAAAGTACAGGTCTACATTTCCCAGGGTATACACTGATGTTTAGTTACTTATGCTAATGAATGCTAATCTCTAATCAAAGACAATAAAGAACTTTAAAATTATGGATCTGTAAAGCATTTTTTTTATTTTACTGGAGCTGTTCGTTCACATGCGACTCTGCTTCTCCTAATATGGCTAATTAATTGATGCTCATGCAGGTAAGGCTATAAAAATATAATTGGACTTCCTTAATTGCAAATTGGGTATTATTTGTATTGAAAGGCAGAAGTTACACAAACACAGAAGACTGGCTTTATAAAATTTGCTTAACATTTTGATCAAGGATCGATCGGGGTGATTTTCTTTCTATTTCAGGTAGAGTTGAGTGATTGCTGTATACCTGAAATTAAAGAGATCAAGATAAACCTATTGAGGCAAAGCGTCTTAACGAATCACCTTGAAATACGATGAGGTGATTTAGGTACAAAGACACTGGATTTAAGAAAGAACATTCATATATAGCCTCACAGTGAGTGGTTTTGCAAAGGTGAAGCAAAATGGTTGCCTCCTGCTCTGCGGGAGACATGAGATAACAAGTCCCCCTTATTAAAGACACCTGGAGCAGACCAAGAGACAATGGTGACAAAAGGAGAAATTCAAGTGAAGAGGAAGACAGAGCAAACAGACAAGGGAGAAATAAATTGGGCTTCTACCCACTGCATCCCGCAAAGTAATGATGAGGCACATACAGAGAGGTAGTTGGAGAGAGAATGCATCCTGTGGTTTGAGTTTCTAGCAAGCAGGGAGAGGAAACACACACTTGAACATTTACACCACACAACCTTTCACATGTCTGCAGGGTGCAGAAGAAGCGATATGAAGCCAAAATCCTCTGCGTGGCAGCGTGACCTTTTTCAAAACAATGCTTCAGCGCTCAGTGATGGTAAAGGATCCATCTCACCGTTTCTTTCTAGTTTCATCTCCCACTTTCTTATTTTTTCACAGCTAGTCTTCATGTAATTCTTTGTGTTTGAAACTTTCTACTTCAGCTGCTTTTCCTTCCCATGTAGCATTTGCCATCTCCTCTCTCTCTGTTCTTTTTCCTGCTGGGATTCAGAGCCAGGTGTGTATTCAGGAGTGCTGAGACCAGGATCACTATGCAGGCCACACTACAAGGTGACCAAGAATGCTTTCCCCGCACAAATTGCAGCCAAAACCATCCAAAACACAAAGCAGTAAGAGGGTTTGCAGGCAAACGCATAACCACATGTACTGTTATACCACCCCTGGAAGCTTCACGAGACTCAATATCTGACAAGAATGCTTAAACTAAGGATGGTAAGAACTAAACATAAGAACAAAAAAAACTTTCCAAATAAAAAAGATTTTTCAGACACCAACATTGTGTTTACCTTTTACATTGAATGCCTTGCTACATTTGACAACATGAATGTTTGAGGTCTTTCAAAGATATTACACAGATACAAAATCACTACTGTTATTTGGATCTACTTTCTTTTATCACAGTAAAAGGTAACACAGCAGCAACCTTTGAATGGCCGAAAGGAAAATATACATGAAGGGCACAGAAAAGACAGAAATTTCAGAAAGTGACGCAGGAACAAAATTATTCAATGCAAACAAGTCCATCTTTAAGTAAAAACAAAAAAAAAAAAGAATATTTTACGGTGGCCTAGTCAAAGTCTAGACGTAGATGTAGTCCAATTAATATGTAGTGACTCTAAGCCGGCTGTTAAGTGTGGCTGAATTCAAACGATTCTGCAGACAGCAGCAGGCAAAAATGACTCTGCAGCAGTATAAAAGAATATAAAAAATGCAAAACAAATATAAAAAAATCGTCAGGTACTGCCAGACCTCGATGACAGCTATTGTTGCTAAAAGTGGCGAAACCAGTAATGAGGTTTAGGGAGCAATTACTTTTTCACATAGAGCCAGGTTGATTTCGAAGGCTTCATTCCCTTATAAATGAAACTATCATCACACTGCATTTTGCATCGACACAGGTCATCTTCGCCTGGCATTAAAACTTGTTTGATGGTCTGAAAAACGTAAGGGAGCCAATTATTTTTTTATAGAACTGTGTATGAAAGCATTCAGAGGGCATAACTAACCCAAAACTGTATCCTTGTCACAGATGAACCTATGACCAAGTACCAAAACTACACTATTAAGTATTTCAGATCATAAAGTTAATCAATATGTGAATCTATCTGTTCTTTTAATATCCCAACTTCAGTGTAGCCATATTTATCCTCCCCTTTATCTGAAAACAAACTTATACACTTGGTAGAGCTCTCCTCATTAAAGCCCCATCAGCAAGTCACATCATTACCTGTTTACTCCTTTCACTCCTCTCTCTCCTCCCTCTCTTCTGCTCTCTCTGTTAGCCAGCCAGCTGCCACACACTCCAGAGGATATTCCAATTAGAAACAACACACAGAGACGTGCAAATGTGTGGCACTGGAAATTCCAATTAAATCCAACACACAACGCAAACACACTTTACCGCATATGCACATGAAGTTGCCGGTGGACATGCTAATTAACGGAGCAAACATGGCTTGGACGCCATTCAGCCACTCCAGTGAGAAACAGTGAATAATGTGCACACAAACACACACACACAGATTCAGACGAGGCCTTATAAGGTCACCAAAGCGCACACATCATCTCTATGATGTGGCAACCATAAATGGCAAAAACCAAGAAATGATATAGAAAGTCAGAGGCTCACTCCGTCATTCACAATCAGTAGTTTGAAGGTTAAAGAAGCTGTGAAGCAATAAGAAGACCTGTTTGAAACCATTAGCCAAGTGAAGCTTCCATGTCGGCAAAGCAAGCAAGTGACCTTATTGTCTGGTTATACTCGTCAGAACTTATTGTGAGGATGTGGGAAGATGAGAACAAGCACTGTGGCGCACTAGAGGACAAAGAAAAACTCAGAGATTCACTTCAAACTTCCTGCAATAATAGCTTCCCTGAAACACACAGGATTATTTGGTAAAAAACTAAACCAAGCAAAAGGGGAAAAATACTGTGAAAGTTTGATTTCCCCAATGTGTGATTAGACTGGATCACTTTGATGTGAGCTGTTTTCCACATGACTAAGAGTGGTACGCTGTTTGAAAGAAAAACAGGCTCAGTTTAAAAAGAAAAAAAAAAGGAAGAATAAAAATCGCTTGACTGACACTGCAAAACAAGGAGAGATAAGGGTCGACATCAAATTTCTGAGGAAAGAAAGAATTGAAAATCAAGGAATGACTTGAAAGTTTTAGGATGAGTCAACCACAAATTTCTATTTTATCGTAATTTTATGTGAGAGGCCAGCACAAAGTAATGCAAGAATGTAAAGTGGAAGAAAAATTATACAGTGTGTGGCTTGCATTTGTATTCAACCCGCTTAACCTTGATACCGCAAAACAATACATTGTGTAATGAATGGTTCTCAGAAGTCACCTAATAAATTGAGTCAAATTGGTATTTAAATTCAGTACGATATAGCTGTTCTGTGAAGTAAGTAAACTTTACAACTTGCAAACGAAAATGCATGCCACACAATACATCATCTTTGTCCACTTCAGTGATAATGGTGAACTTTATTGTTGTTTTTCCACACACAGTTACAACAAACTACAATAAAGTTTGTGGTTGTCACAAAAATGAAAAGGTTTAAGTGGTATAAACACTTTTACCTGTCAATCACCCATTTATATAAGCGAGGTGTGTGTCAGCAAGGAAATACCTAAAACATGTCAACTGGTCCTGAGGAGCAAGTTTAACCCATGTTTCAAAAATAGCTTTATGAAATTGTTTACATACAAGATGATATCACACAAGGTCTGTGAAACACCCACAGTGCAGCAAACCTATTTATAACTACAGCAGTACGCCAGTTTATTTATGTCTAAAATAAATAGCCATTTACTTCACAAATGCATGTATGCTCAGTTTTGTGAAGCAAAAAAAGAAAAAGACAGCTGCAATCAATGTCCTTCCATGAATCTCAATGAGCATATGAAGTGTTTTATTGTTAAAGCCAGAACAGTCACACCATCAAGGAATAGAATCAATAACACACTGCAGCTCCAGATTCAGAAACAAATAACAGCTTGCTATGTGCGAGTTGTTATAAATCAACTTAGCTGTATCGACATTCGCTGCGTGTGTCAGTTTCTGTGGCTGCCTCTTAAACTATGGAATTAAGTTGGTTAAGTAAGTCAGAGAAATCAAATATGTAATGTTTGTGTCTTCTTTTCATTTTAGGTATTCAGGTGTGTAAAGACACATCTAAGTACTGTGTATGTGCATGTTGGTCTATATGAATTTTCTTTACTATGTGTGTATGATATAGTTTTGACTTTTGAATTGTAGCTGGAATCCAATTACAGAATCTAATGCTTTTTGTTATAACCGAAAACCAAGAAAGACAATTCAGTAAAATACAGTGAGGTGCAAACAGAGTGTTGAGAAGTCACAGATAATTCTAAACCCGCGGCTGTGAACAACAGCGTATATATAGAAACAAACATCACTTGATTTAGAGAGTTTCTCTCTGCTGCCTATAAAACAATTCAGGCATTTAAATCTGTAGGCATAAACTGGAAATTGTTTATACGACTGTTGTAGAAATTCTCAAATTGCAACTATAGATTTTCAGATCAGTCTTTCTCTGCAGACAGAAATTCAGATTCCATGAAAGCTTAGAGAAAAATAGAAACAAGTCAAAAGGGCAGAAATGGAAAAAAAAGAGATAAAAATCAACAATTTCTGTAGAAAGATTTTCAGGTTTTCTTTTCAAAATATACTAGCTGAATTCATGGCGAAATCACCCCATGTTTTAAATAGGAGTTTCAGAAGTTTTAAAATGGTAAACTTTGTGTTTGAATTCAGCTGTTTACAGAGTAAATCTGAGCCGTTTCTAGGTGTGGGGGAATGTTTCACAGCTCATCAACATACTGGGCTTATTGGCTATTCACACACTCTTGTTGTTGGTTTCGGCCAATAAGGTGAAAGTTTGAAAGGAACATGTGGTTAATTGATTTAAGCACTAAAGTTCAGGGCTCACAGACAACTCCATGACAGACAAAGGCTCACAAAACAAAATCTCAGAATTATTACTTGTGGAAAATGGAACAAAAGCTGAAAACTTCTACAAATACATATTTATAACCAGATATGCCAGACAAAAGCTACATTTTGTTCTGCACACCTTCCCAGTGAAAAACCTCAACAACCCTCAAGTAGCTCATCAGCTTTAGGGACAATTCTTTTAAAACTTTGAGGGCTGTTTTCTCTCTGATCTTCTATGTGTAGCACCAACACTCTTCATTTTTTAAACTATTGTGTTATTATAATTAATTGTGATATTTATATTGTTGGAAAGCTTGGAATCCACACTTTCAGAATCTGTGCATAAATCAAAACCCTCCAAGGGAGACTAGGTAAAATGTGTAAACCTTACATGTATGTTTATTCATTCATTTGTACATTTGTAAAATCATATTTAAAGACTAAAGGCAACCAAAGTGCCTTTGACTGCACAAGTCAGTCAGAAGATGCAAACTTACTCAGTCATTGACCTTGCCAATTTACATTTCACAGCCATCATATTTGCTAAAAAATACAGAATTAATTAAGTCTTTGCTACAGCCCTATGGAAAACGGGCTTAGCTCCAGTTAATCTGAAGTCAGAAAATCCTCTTATACAAACAAGTGGCTGTAAGGAGATGTTGGCTCTAAGCCAGTAATATTGCAGAAGCTAATTGATGCATCTGCCTGTTAAAAATCAAGAGCTGGGGGTTTTCATCTCAAAAGTTTGAGAACTGGGATTTAAGGCATGTGCTACTACACCTGCTACATGTTAATGTATCCCTAAAAAGGGATTCCAAGCAGCTAAAGAATTAAAGTTAAAAGATAAAATGGTGATATAAATCTTCTGATCAGTAATATGGCAAAGTAATAACAGTGATCAATTTGTAACAATACTATGTTCTACAAAGAAATCTTTAGAGTTGATCCATCCTATTCACACAGAGTCATTGTGGGGCTGGTGACTATTTCCTGCAGTCGTTAAGAGAAAGATGGAGTACAACCTTGAGAGGTTGTCAGTCCATCTCAAGGTAACAGACATGGAGTGTTGCGCACAACCAACCGAGCGGTCAGAAATTTTCTCTAAATTCTATGGACAATTTAGAGAGACCAGTTAACCTAGCCATCATGTTTTTGGACTCAGAGAAGAAGGCAAAGCACCTTCAGAAAACTCAATGCAGAAAGATTACAGACTGGGACTCAAAACTAGGATTTTCTTGCTGCAAGGCAGCAGTACTACCAACTCTACAACCCCTAGTCTGGCATCTCATATCCACATAATGTAGTAGAGCATACTCACCCTTTCTGCAGATTGTGATGTGCCAAAGAATATGGGGATGAATGCCAGCCAGATGATACACGTGGTATACATGGTAAATCCGATGGGCTTGGCCTCGTTGAAGGTTTCGGGCACGCCTCGTGTCTTTATGGCATAAACTGTGCATGTCACCATGAGCAGAATGGAGTAACCCAAGGAGCAGATGAGAGACAGGTCAGAGATATCGCATTTGAGGACTCCACGGGCCGACATGGGGTCCTGGGTCCGTTGCTCTCCGAAGTCCACTACAATGTGGGGAGGGTCCACAGCGAACCACAGGAACACCCCAAGAAGCTGAACCGAGATCAGAGAGAAGGTGATGACAAGCTGCGAGGCAGGGGAGATGAACCTGCAGAGAAAGAAACAGGCTGGTATAAGTCTATCAAACCATCCTTTCTTGTGCCGAGCTTGAAGAACTATATAGTCCATCCAGTAAATTTTGAGTCTGTCCTAGCCAGGCCTTTCTCCGGCCTGGCTAGGAGAAAGGCCGGAGAAAGGCCTGTACACATTCCGGGTGGAATGTGTACAGAAAACCTTCAACAAAGTGTGCCAAGGAGGACCTTGATTAAATTCCCAAACCACTCCTAACACTTCCTTTGGTGCACAGGAACAGACACTGAAATATTACTCCCTTAGAAACTCTGCAAAGACAAAGATCTGGTCCACTGGTCTACAGCCAAGAAGAAAGCCACATTGATCCTTCTGAATCAGAGGTTCAAGGATCGATCTGACCCTTTTTTGAGTAAACATGCCCAGAAACAGGAATGTAATTCCTCTCCTAGTGGAATGCACTCTCGTTTGATGTTGTCCCAGTCCCGCATGCAAATAAAAAGGAATGCCTTCCATGACTGCCCCACAATGCATCATAAAAATGTTAATACCCCTAAGATGGGTGGTACAAAATGAGAAACTGATCATCTGCTTAGCAAATATGAGAATTGGAGCATTACTAAATCCTGCATGAACATTTTACTCACTTAGATGAAGCCCCCTTCAGACAACCTACAAATTGATGAGGCTGAGCTCATTACTCATTCAAATATTGTGTAAAAAATAAAATGAGTAATGATTACAAGAACCCTGATAGTGAGAGAGTGTAAAGGTTAAGTGTATATGTGACTGCATGCTACTTTCTGCATAAAAGAAAAAAGAGTCATTCAAAGTTACAAGATCTACATGTGGAACGTGTAAACATGCAAAACAATGGATAGAAAATATCAATGTATTTGTTTTTACCTTGGTGCTGTAACAGACTTTTTTCCTTGTTCAAAGATGCGGTGTATCCTGTTGGTCTTCGTGAGCAGTGCGGCGTAGCTGAAACACATGCCTAAGCCGAGAAAAATCCTCCGCAGTGAGCACACACCCACATCCGGCGTTGCGATCATTAGGAAGGTGATGGCGTAGCACAGGAAGATTCCAGTCAGGAGCACGTAACTCATCTCCCGGCCGGACGCGCGGACGATGGGCGTGTCGTTGTACCGCACAAAAGTGACGATGACGAAGGAGGTGGCAATAATGCCCAACATGGAGATGAAGACGGGTACGACGGCCCACGGGGAGTGCCACTCGAGCTTGATGATAGGAATCGGAACACACCCTGTTCGGTTTGTATCTGGTCGCATCTCGTAGGGACACAGCTCGCATGTGAACTCTGAGGCCTAAGGAATGAGTAGAAATGATGTGTTAAAACCATTTTGTTCTGTTATTTCTGACCTAATTCTATTTCCAATGTTTAATGTACGGTTCTGTTTCCCCTGACATCTATAAACTAAATAGCTGAGTGAAAGCAGTGCAAGCAAAGATACTTTAACATGCTATTTTGACTATGAAACAAACCTTTGTTATTCTTTTAAGCAACAATTATAATGCTGTTATGTCTACTTCTTTTGTATGGTTCTGTCCAATAACCACTGCTCAGTAGAAAAGTTCATACAACGCACTTAAGTTCCAAGCAAATCAATGATTCATCCAGGTCACTAAAGGACCTAGAACAAGTTAAATAACAGCAGGACTCTCACTGAACTTATGATTCCACAATAACAAATATACAGCGAAAAAACTGTTTAAAGATGAAAATCACTGCTGACTAAAAAGAATACATTTACCATGGAATGTTTCACAATTGCTAGAAATATCGTGATGATCCCCAAGACTCTTTGGGAAATATTTTGTGGGCTAACAAAACAAAAATGGAATTATTGTAATATCCTATATAAAATTAACACCATTTAAGAAAAAATATAATGCCAACATGGAGGTGGCAGTGCAATAGTCTTGAAAGCTTAACTGCTTTGGGACCTAGTTGACTTGCCATAATTATTGAAACTACAAATTCTTCTCTCAGGCATGAATAACATGAAGGTAAATGCTTGGCATTCAGTTTGTGATCTAGCAGGACAATAAAACACCAACATGTCCACCTCTGAATGGCTAAAAAATAAAATAAAATAAAAAAACCCTGAGCTTTTTGAAGCACATATTCAAAGTCTGCACTTGAAGATTGAGCAAACATTATTTTTTGTCAACCTTTCAGTAGTTCAATCGAGACTAATCAGTAGAAATAGTCTGAACACAAAATCTGTAGAATTTTTACAGGTGGCCAGCTTTGGTAAATACACTTGGGAAAATTGCTTTTTGCCATAACTTCTGTGATTTTATTCAAACACAGCTAAACTAAAGTCTGTACCTTCCAGATGAATGCAAAAATGAATTGGTTTTGTTTGAAACCAATTTAGGTTTAAAACAAATGTAGGTTTCTGCCACATAGAGAAGAAATGCTGACTGTGTAGCTGTGTAGCCAAGCACTTTGTCAAGGGAACAATTCACACATCTTTGAGCATTTGCTCTATTATAACACTTCTTCACATCAACAGATCATTGATTTTATAGCCCATGAATGAATGTATAAAATATGGATTGAGTGTTCAGTCTCATATTAGCAGGCTGCTGCTCTGACTAATATTTTTGCTGCCTTTATTGCTTCCTGAGCGGGGATCATTTTGCACATATGTTTGCCTGCTCCTGAAATTCTGAAACATAATAAGAAGGATGATGGGATCCCAAATTGTATCTAAGATATAATTATCACAGGAGATGTATCTTCATAATGTGTGATCAGACCCTTTCCCTCATCTCATATCACATATTTACATTTGTGTTAAGAGCATCCGTGGGGTTCTTTCTGCATATATACATTTATAATGAGCCACTAAAGTATTTTTTTTTCTCAAACACCTTAAGTATATTTAAACAAAAAGCAGAGATCATAACTGCTTCGGGGTTGAGAAAAACACGGGGTCTTCAAAAAAAAAAAAAAAGAGGCTTGGTTAAGACTTCCAGATTACACTTTTAAATTGGTAATCAGACAAAGGTAGGTTCCTACTTAGTTCATCTAACTGAAAAAAAGCTATGAACGGACTGTGAAGAACATCCAGAGCATTTCAGCTTTGAAAACCTATCAGTTTTAAAGTAAAACATGATCAGAAATATGGCAAGCACATTTATTTTTATTTCAGAAATAAACATAGTCAAAACTAATGCACAGTCGCTTCATAAAAACAGGCAATACTCTCTTTTTGCCTCATATTACAGTTAGGGAAAAATATTTTTCTTTTAATTGACAGTAAAAGCTAAACCTTTTAGGTCAGGATTACCAAAATCTTTATTATTCAAAATGATGAGATTTTTTCAACGATTGTTTTTATTTCTTTAGAAAACACTAAGAGAACAATGGCTACAAACAATTTGGGGAAGTCAAATCAATATGATGACCAAAGATGATATCATAAACAAACCCCTTTCCTGTGTGACATGAGAACATGTAAAGAAATTATATGAGATACAACTAGGGGTGTGCTTCAAATTACAGATACCTGAGGTTGCCAAAATAATCTGTTCAGACAATTATACTCAAATATAAACACAATGGGAATGCCTAAGCATCATAATGCTTAGGACAGACAAATGGGTTCTGCCACCCAAGGGTGAATGTGTTTTGGTGAGCAATTTGCATATCAACCCACAGAAAGCAAAAGACTTTGTGAAGATATTGGCTGAAGATGGGTGGGATAATCCTCAACAAACAAATGTACTGAGAGATTTTGGAGAAACTGCTCGCCCAATGGTACACACACAAAATGACAGCGCGACGACAACGGCTCCTGTGCCCACATTCCCGCCAACATAGTGAGGAACACATTGCCTATGAAAACACACCCAACTTGGCTTGAATCAAAACAAACACTGGTTAGAGTGAGACTTGACAATGAAGAAGGTGCATTAGTGAGAAAGATGCCATTACACCAAAAACAACAAAATCTGTGGGCAAGAAAATCTGTGTTTTTGAGTGGCACGACCATTTAAGCCTAATGTCAGATAGAAGGGGGGGAGAAAAGGTTCAAAAATGTATAATTCTTTGGTTTATACTACTACATCTTGAAAGCTGGTGGTTATCTTTGGAAACCTACCTGGTAGTGGTATCCTTCACAGCTTTCGCAGTGCCAGCAGCATGGCACTCCTTTTACCACCTTCTTTCTTTGGCCTGTATGACATGGCAAACTGCACACAGAAGCTGGCAGGGATTTGTCACCTGTCTTCCAGTGCATTGCGTCCATCTGAGAGGGGCACATATGCAGCATAAATTAGCTCTGCAAACAAATGAACAATTTAACCACTTTCCAATCTTCTCAGGAGAAATAAAGAACAGAATTTGACATTGCTCACTTTACACTGGGTTAACAGTGCTTTAACCTTGTGCGTACCCGTGGCAACTGTATCTGGAGGCGATCTGGGAAAGGAATTATTATGAGCAGACCCTCTGATCGCTTTCGAGAGAGCTTCCAGGCACAAACCAACACCAGCTTCTCTGGAAGCCAGCAATCAGACCATAATCAGAACTGGCACAAATAAGCCATCTGGATCTCCCCTTGTGATTGTGTGTGTGTATGCGTATGCTCATCCATGTGTGCAATGTATTTGTTTGTGCTTGTGTCACACTGGCATTACAATGAATCCCTGAGCTTTCCGTCTGTCTGGTTTGTCTATGGTTCCATGTGCTTGTTCTCTAATTTCTTGTTATGCATGCAAGATTTGGAGGAAAAAGTCTATTAGTACTCTGACTCCCAAAGGCGCATTGATTGCCAAGAGTGCTGAATAAGATGGCCGTTGATTAGCACAAAAGTAAACATTCGACAAAAAACTAGGTGGTTTGGTCTTTTGTTCTGCTGGGGATTAAAAAGTACCCTTGATTTGTTGGTGACGCCAATGTATAAGTAGACACAGAGCTTACAGCAATTCAAGAGAGAAAAATGGTGTTTACCAAAATGTGATTTATTTTTCCTGCTTATTATTCAGAGGCCTGTATTTATATACAATGAAACAACTGTATTTTCTGACAGAATCCAATTATGTGCCCTCTAGTACAACTAACACCAAGAGCTTTTTAAAATGCTCCAACTTTGTCATGTTCTGAGATAACCATACATTCATCTACAGCTTTAATTGTCCTCCAGTTATGCTGGATGTGGATGTGAAGAGTGATCTGTATTAGATGTATGGGCCACATAATCAGCTTATTTCAATGTGGAGCAGTAGTAGTTTTACTTAACCTTTTTTTCTTTTTACATCTCTTTGTAGAATCACCAGCCACAAATGTGGTGAAGAGATTGTACCACCCCAAAGATCCTAGAGGCTAATTTGCATAAGGCTTCTTAGACATAGGTAGGTTCTCCCATGGCAAATTAGTCTAAGGATCTTGTGGAGTCAAATTTCCCTGGATATTTCTAAGGGTGATCTTAGTCATCCCACAAGGGAAACTCATCTTGACCGCCTGTATCAAAGGTCATGTTATTTCAATCGTGATTCATTTTCAAGACTGGAATGCTAGAAATTTTGATTGACCACAAAGTCCTAATCTAAAATTTGGTCACTGGTTCATGGGAAACATGATGCTGTAATCAAAAGATTAAACATGTTCAATTATGTTGAATTTTTTTATTATGTTTTCATAAACATTATTGTTTGAGACCTGATCAGGTAACTGGATTATCAGGGCTTTAGCTTTTGGTGACTATACTTATGAACCTAAAGCTGAAGAATTACAGAAACTAGATTGTGTGGTGAGGGTAGATGAAACTTGGAATTTGACTTTAGGGGACAGATTATTCCATCTTAAAATTTAAACCTCTAAGCATGATAAATTTACTTAAATGTATGCTATAACACAACACTTCTAACCTCGGTGTTAGATGTGCAGAGACACAGTGTCGTAGCAGTCTCATTTACTTTGTTTGCCCGGCCATCTATCAGCCAGGAAGCATTTTGTGTCTATTAGTCTTCTCATCTGTCATCTGGCTTTCCTAATGAACTCCTGGGTGGATTAGTAACGCAACACTCTAGCATGCTCAAACCGTTTACATGTGCACTTATTCAGATATACATGCATCACTGTCACATAATTGCAATGTAAAGTACTGCCAAAAAATGTCCAGTTTGGGTAAAAAGTCTTCTATATTGAAGCTTTTACGCTCATCTCAAAACAAGCATTATTTTTTCATAAATATTACAATTTTGTCCACACGACAAACCAAAACAGATGGACCCCCTGGCACAGCTATTGGAGGCGCTGTAGGAATACTGTGTGAAAATGCTGGAGTGACTCAGCCAGAGTCTGGGATTCAAATCTAGAGAAATTTCAAAATGGATGCACACCAGCACTCTCTTGTGCAACCGGGGTTGACTTTAAATGTTTCCACCAAGACAAGACAGAGAAACAACTACATGTGCCATGCTCAGTTTGTAGGATTTTTATGAAGATGATTTAGCACTGAATGTTTTTTCCCCCACAGATGCCAAACGTGATGCAGTTTGGGTGTGAATGGATGCAGTGTGAAGATTCAGTGCAACAAACTTTAAAGTCTTAGCAATATTCCTTTCAATGATTTTTAAAAAAAATATACTTATCACCCTGTGCTTATGCATTGGTATGCAGGGTGTAAAGAAATGAGTGCTAGGCAGAGCTTCAGCCACATCCAGACATTGTGTTGGATCGAATGATGGGTGCATATTCTTAAAGGTTTAATAGCTCTAATGTCAACTCTTACTGTAGCTGTGGGGACTCTTGAAAAATGTTCCCATGAATATCCAAATAAATTCGGACATGTAAAAAAACAACAAAAAAAAAACTGTTCAATCTATTCCAAAATCTAAGTTTGGTTCATGCAAACCTTTCACAATGACATTCAAAATAACAAGATAATGTACTGGCTGCTGTGGTTCCCAAACCTCTTCTATACTGTGTGCCAGATATTGCAATCTGAATTAAGACAACTTAGAATCCCAAATATTTTACAAACTAAATTATCAACAAGGCATGTAAAAACATGTGTAACATTAGCCTAGTGCTTGAGCAAATGACTCCTCATGAAAGCATTGTTAGTAGGAGCACTTGAGTTTATCTACATGTGTGGGCATATACATCTTTAGAAATAAATGATAAAACTAGGCATAATTAAGGTGACATTACAGCTTTCTTTATATAATTGACAAAGTTTTGGAGCATCAGAGCAAAGCTAAGGAGAAAATTCAAAAAGCAAGTTTCATTAAAAACACATTTTGCAAGCCAAGACAAAAAAGATCAAAGCTAGAAACAATATATGGCCTACTGTATCTTTTTGTGTAATAACTTTTTTTATTTTGAGAAATGTTAAGTCAAAGTGTATGGTAATCATTTTGACTCCTTGCAGATACTGTTGAAAAAGATTTGGGAAACATGACTTGACTATGGTATATGCTCTTAAAGTACATAAAATAAAAATAAACTTAAGTGATGTAAATAAAGTTTGGCTTTAATTGTTTCCTTTTTACAGGATTTTACAGACTTTCACCTTATTTATTTCCTTTACTTGGTTCTGATGGGAATATTCTATCCTGTGTCCCTGGTTAAAAATTCAAGAATGCTTTCAAATGTTTGTACAAAAAAAATTTTTTTTTTTTAAATCTTACCTTCAAATGTAATTTGTTGGTCCATGAGCCGATAAGTTTGTACTCTGGCTTGGAATTGTTGATAGACTGGTACTGGAAGATGTCGTACCTTCCCGGAGCATCTCCATTCTCATTGAACATTACTGGTGTACCGGCACTTCCTGGAACAGGAGGAAAAACAATAGCTTAAAATTTTAAACAAGTGGTTTATATTTGTTATTTAGATAACTATTTTTCCAAGAGAAAAAAAAAATCTACAAAATTTTAGACAACAAAATCAAGAAATATAATCAGTCGTATAGTTGCATTTTCCGAAACCAAACCATCAGAGTAATTAATTCTTAACATGCCAGTGTGTTGTGGTACAGAATATCTTTGATGACAAGAAGATAAGCAGGAAGCATGCATAAGTTATGAAACTATAATGCATCCTCTTATCTTTTTTTTTTTTTTATTAAGTTTGAACACCACCTCTGACTAGAACTCACACAGGTCAACTAATTAGCAAGACATATCGATTTGGTTACAAATCAATCTGTCTTGCAATAATGCAAAATAAAACTTTGCATTATTGGCAAAGTTTTCAGTTTAAAGATAGCCAGTGATGCATGCCCACTTTCATGTATCCAATACTGAATGTGGATTAACTCCTACAGAAGAAACCCAAGTAAAAATACACCAGGGTTTAATTGAAAGATTTTACCAACAGGGCCTATTAATATAGAAGAAGCAGCAAGATGTCCATCATGTGCACAACTGTTGCCTGTCAGAATATCATAGACTTAAACCAGTCTACCTGCCAGTGGCATTGCATGGAGTTACACACTACAGTCCAATGAAGTGGGTTATACTATTAAGACCTACACACAATTACATCAAAATGACCAATTTTGCATGAAAGGGTTAAGAATCACCTAAACATGTTTTTTTTCTGCTTAAATAGCTTGTTTATTTATTGAATATAACATCTTATTGAACAAAATAACTAACAGCACCTTCACAGAACAAAAACAACTGCACAGCTAACACACAAGTTGTCCATATAGATTTATTAAAGTCATATTTCCTCAGGCGGCATATTTATGAGCTATGACAGCAAAGGCATAATAACCTCTAGTTCTCACTCGAAGATGTGTTGTACCTGTATGTGCCTCGGTGTTTTGTAGATTGGATGTGTGCATGCATGGGTAAGTTTAGATTTCCTTTCAGATTTGGTTTTCTCACCTCCAATAAGGCTTAACACAAACCTTTTATCATCCGCTTTCTGTCTTGCTCGGCGCTTTTCTTTCTTTTTATGCAGTGTACAATCAAATTATATTTCTGCATGTGGAATAGAATAAAAGAAATAAGACCCGGGTGTATGTGAGATGAAAGCATACCATTATGGAAATTTTACTTGTCAACTGTAAGTCATTTATAAGGTGGGTTCGGTTTAATTGCAAAAAGTGTTAGACTAGAAAGTGACAAAACTAAGACTGAAATAGTGCCAGAGGAAGGGAAATAAATCCATACATAAAAGGAACATGTTCTAAATAGACAGATGAGATATGAGCAGAAAAAAAAATAAAAACACAACAAAAGGCAAACCATTGAAGAACATAAACATAGGGATGGTCTTTCAATTTCAGAAGAAATTATGAGATATGCTAATATTGGTTGAATGAGAGAATGAGCTGGAATGATAATGAAACTTATTGAGAGGGAGTAAGGAAGATGAATGGAGAGAGACCGAATCGATAATGAGACAAAAGCAGACGTCTCGAGCTTTGGAAGATGCCATACATTATAAATAAGTGCCGTCGCTGGAAGAAGTAGTGCCTAACTGCAGTGTCTCTTATCCCTCCTCCTTTAATTTCCTGCCTTAAACATATTTCTTAACTTCTGATTAAGGATCAATGTTGTTATTCCTCGGGCTCTTCCCTAGCATGAACAATACATGACACTACAGATGAATTGCAACAACGTGTAGGAAAAAGTATGGTGCTTCTGAAAACTTAGGCCAAGAAGAAAGCCATTAACTACATTATTAATTTTTCAAATTGTGTGTAGATATAAATGCTGGAAGGATATTTCACTTTATTAGATACACCCTTATGCTACCAGGACGTATCCAGTTTTGCCTTCAGAAACTTTTGAGAGATATTTTTCTGTAAGGTGTCAGAAAAGAAAAATACCTGAGAGATTTTGGTTGATAACAAAATCATGTAGTTGCTACAGATTTTTCAACTGCACCGTATCACCACATCCCCAAGAGGCATTGGAGTGTATCAAGAACTGGCTACCTCAAAGGCTGGAGTACAGTGTACATATCGTCATGTTAAGAAACCAGATAGAGATAATTTAAGCTTTGTGACACAGTGAAGGTTCCTAATAGAAATAGTATATTAGAATAATGTCTGGTGTGGTCTTCTGCAGTCCAACGGCTTCAAAGTTCCACATGCCATGTGGTCCGATGTTGTGTTCTGCATACCAGGATGGTAATGAGTGGTTATTTGAGCTTCTGTTCTCTTTCATCTTGAACCCGTCAGTCCATTTTCCTCTGTTATTTGCAAGCCAATTTTATCCACGTACCTGTCACTCACTGATTATTTTCATTTTTGAACTCTTCTCTGAAAACCTACAAGAAGGTTGTAAATATAGACAGTAGAGGTGTCTTTATCTATAGTGCGCTCAGAGGAGGTCGGACTGCAGCCATATTTCAGAACAGTTTTGTTCTGTTGGTCTTGTATCTTTAAGGAAGAGGATGGCATGAAAAAGAGCATGATCATAGTTAACTTTCTGTGCATGAATGTCTTACAACCAACATTTACATTAAATAGTGAAATATGGCTGAAAGGCCATTCAAGAAATAAAGTGTGCATCATTAGTTCCCCAAATTCAACCCCTACAGTACATTAACTCCCAGGAGCTTTCCCAAGCAGAAAAGTTTAAAGTGCTTGGAATAGTGCAGATCATGTTGTGGAAAAAATAGTTTGTTGGTTACAAGAATCCTCCAACCAGCCTGGCAGGAGAGGCAGACATTTTCACACTCATAATCAGTTAATACCAGTCAATATGCATGCAATAAATAGAAATGGCTCAATACAATTGCATTCATGAAAAATTCAGTAAATGTACACCATATAAATTAGCTGACGTGAAATTTAAATACACACATTACCACAGTTCAGTCAAAGAAATAACGGCAGAAATCTTTAAAAGTGCTAAATATATGTCACCAATTTTTTTTCTTCCTCAAAATATTGATTTATTCATTTAGTAAATCAGTAGCGTTGCTAGTTACAGGTACACAAACAAACGCTGGAGCCAATGAGCTAGCAGCTAAGCTAACGCTAACAACAACAACAAACACTCACCAATTCCGCAGTTTACACCTCACACAAACGCCATTTTCTCCAGAGTTTTGGGTCATGATAAGCGACACCTGTAGTTTCAACATATCTATGAGTCTCACGTAGAATTAAGGCGAAAAACGGCAAACAAACTTCAGCATGTGTCTCTGTATTCCACATACTTCTGCTTATACTAATATGCCTCACAGGGATTGGTTGTAGCAGTGTGGCAAATAATCTCGCGAGAACTAGCATTATATATTGAACTATCGCGAGGTTTCTCGTTTACCGTAAAAACAAATGTAGAGCAGAACAAGATTAAGACAGATTTAGGATTTACCACCACCAAAGAAATGTTTAATTTGATAAAAAAGCATCACGGGAAAAAATTTATATTCTGTCGAGGTGTTCATTTCCAGGACAAAGACAACACTTTTCTTAAAATCAGCAAAAATAGCTCAAAATATAGATGTGCCACGTCAGAAAGTGACATTTTGGGAACAACAAGGTATAGAAATCCATAACTGACAATGCTGTTTCTGGTTAATATTTTATTTGGAGAGCTGCAAAGGCATGCTTGGTGGCCTGAAGGATTTTTGTGTCAAGTTCATCTATTTAGCTTGACATAAAAAAAAAAATAAAAAAAAAAAAATTATAAAAACCCAAAAAACCATCAAAAGAAATCATCTCATCTTCTGACAAAATACAGAAATGTCAAGAACCTCAGCTGACAAGAAACATAATAAAGAAGACCTACAGTTAATTAGTTATTTCAAAAAGTTCCACTTTACAAACAGAATCATTGTTCTTTATTATCAGAAAAGACCTGAAATGCCTTTCATTTATCTTAATACCAACAAACAACTTTAGGTAGTGCCTTTGAAACTTGTTAATCATTTAAAATACATTACCTTCTGGTAAAACTGCAAACTCACATCAAAAACAAAATTCAAGAGGATTTTAGAGTAAAAAAAATCATCCTGAAAAGTTAAAGTAATTTCTGATAGCTAAAGCTGCTGAAAATTGTCAATATTTATGCAAGACCCTTCCTTTATGTACCCAGGATTTTAAAGAGCTACTTTACAGAATGCCCCCCTCATTAAGTACACCTGACTTAAACCCCAAACCTATGTGACTTTAACAAAGCAATGACCCCTGCATGTCAAAATAAATAAATAAATCTTCCAAGACGATTTGGTCCACAGGAGGAAAATAGCAAATCAGAGTTTTATTGCCACCTTATGTTACAATGAGATAACTTTAAAATCAGAAATACAGATTATGCTGAAAAAAATGACATGACATAAAAGGTTACCCGTTTCTTTCACATCTAACAACATCTTGTAACAACAAATAAAAGCAGCACACATTAACACCTGCTTCCAGGTTAGGTCTTTTCCTTTATTGTTCATTAAAAGTGAGCACAGTTCCTGTTTCTTCCGAAGGACCCGTCTGTCAGCCGGCTTTCAAAACGTCTATAACCATATACTGGTAGAAAGGAGAATCGCTTCCCAGTGTTCTGATGAATAGAACTGAGGTTTCCCTCAGAGGCAAATGTTTACAATTTACAAGCAATATGTGATGAGTGATTTTCACTAAAAGTCAAAAACATTTTTGAAAAACTTGTCAGAAAAAGTTGTTCATACATCCAAGGTTTTTTTTCACAGTTTCCAATCACAGACGCCAATGTTTGCTATTGGGATTTTAAGTGGTAGACCTACACAGAGTGCATGATGCAGAGGAAAAATGATTAATGGTTTCCCCATTTGTTTGCAAATAAAAATCTGAGTGGTGCAATTCCACTGAGGCATTCAAACACATAAATGTGCTCTAATCTAAGTCATTCCTTTGTAGCTTTGTTTATTACGTTTAGGGCCAACGTCTAGCTGGAAACTGAACTTCCACAAAGACTTTATTCCTGGATTCCATCTACAAGCCTCTCTGAGGCACAATATTGTCATCACTGTGTTATTTCGAAGTGATCTGCAGTATTAATTTAGGTTAAGAGTGTAAGCTGTACCACTCATTCCATTTTCAATGATTGAAAAATGAAATGTTCAAAACTTGGAAAAGTGTTTTATAACATATAACTCCTTTCCCCAGCTTTCCACAGTCTTCTTGCTTTATTTTCCATGATCCGGTTTTTAAACATTTGGGGCCTACACAGTACAACTGGATGTATATGGAGATTAAATGACATCGACATCTCCAAAGACATTTGACTGCACTGAAATTTGTTTAGGGTATCTGATATTTGTAGGCTGAATAACCAATGGATATCAAACTTTCCCTTTTATTTAATTTTTTTGTAAAAACTTGTAAACTATGAATTTTTAAAAACTAACAATTCAGTAACTTGTGTTGGTCTATCACATAATAGAATGAAGTATGTGGTCGTACAGTGACGAGATTTAAAAAATTACAATGGACGTGGATGTTTTTCCAAGGCTATGCATCGAAATGAGAATTAACTTCTTTTTTTCCCGCCAAAGACCAAAACTGATTCAGTGAATAATAATCTGCAGGATGATTAGAAAAGAAAATGGTTCCGTAAGAATCATCTCATCCCCTCTGTGTTGCGACTTCTGAATCAACTAGTACATTTTTTTTCTTCCCAAGCATACTGCTTAAGTTGGCATAACCTTGGAAAAATAATGATTCACCTGTCACCCTGGCAACACACCTCCACCTCATCCTAGAGTGATACATATTATGCTAAGGAATATGCTGCAATGCAGAAAACATTTTGTCACCACTTCAAAGCACCGAGGCTTGATAAAGCCTCTTAGACATCACACTAGATTCTCCACATGTGCCGCGCCTTTTTGAAGACACCCGCAGCATATATTTGCTAATAAATATGTCACGACTCATATTCCTTAGAGTAAACTAAATTCTTTGTTGTGGCGACTCTTTATTTTTCAAAGATGAACGTTTTACACAACCCAGAGCGAGCTGAAGGGGTGCCGTGCCGAAAGCATAAGATTTCAAAAGATGAAGAGAAGAGTAGGTAAATCCATCAGGTTTTAATTTTAAAGCAGCATGAGGTCAGGGGAGATGATCAATTTTCTAGGAATTCATTTAACTCATGGAACTTAAATCCCCACTGTTAAAAGACTAAAAAAAGTTTGCTGGAAAGTGCAAGGTAGCGTTTTCCCAGGCCTAGTTTATGCTAATTCCTCAGGTCTTCTCTGAGCAGCAGCAAGGCACGGTTACAACAAAAGCTCGACTGAGGCGCAGTAGTTTCAAGCAAGATACCGATCCCTGCCTGCCAGAGGCACCGCTCTGAAGCTGCTGCACAGAATCAACCTTCCCCTTTGGGTAATCACAATAGAATATCATCCCGTAATACTCTCAAGATATTGCAGAAGGCTCGTAGGTCCCGACCCTTTTCTTCTACGGTGAAACAGAATTACTAAACACAAATGAAAGTTTTCCTTTAGTGTGACAATCATATTAGGAATAAATTAAGGAGAAAGAGAACTCTAAAGTTATTCTGGTTCAGCACTGAATGAAAAAAAAGATTACTGCAGAAAGTCAACACAAGCAGTGGTAGCTTCTTAAAAACGTATGTCAAAGAAACAAAATAGGTAAAACAAAACTAACACCTAACAATAAAACAAAGAATCTGTTTTGTTAATACAGTCACATTCAACAAATCAAAAATATTGTTGAAACGTATATTTCAGAACTGATATTACTGACTATAACATATATACATGCAGACATGTCCTTTAACAGCTCATAAAAACGCATTTCATTTCTTAGATTACATTATTGTCAGTTAAGCATAGCTGATATATTTGTGAGCTTAACGAAAAATGTTTAATGCCCAATTTAAAGTTCTAACAAATGAGTCTCAGCAGAACATATTCTAATTTGTTGAATATCACTTTAATGATCTGTATGCACTGCTATTTTAAATTGATTTTCCAACTACATTTCCCTCACAGTTAGCTTAAATTTAAAGTCCCCACATGGGGTAAAGAATTCTCATTATTGGTAAATCCTGCCATGTTATCTTGCTTAGTGAAGTATCAGTTGAAAAAAAAAGAATAAAGTAACATCTATCAGCTTCTTGTTTTTAAATGCAAATCACATTCAATTCGGAAGAGATGGTCTTTATTACGTTTCTTTTTCTTTTTTTCAGTTTTTTTGACTGATTGCTTGTGAGAGTTTTATAACATGTTTAATACTTTAAATATTTTTACTAGTAATGTATAAGTACGTTAATGTAGTTTTACAAAGTTGGTTGTTTAAATACTGTCTTAATTATGTAAAAGATCCACAAGGAACAAGAGCTGAAAATGGGCAATTGTTGTCATTCATAGTAAATTAAGGCTATTCTATGGTTGAAGCTTATAAAACTAGACCCAATACTGTTCTACTGTCCATCTCAGTATAAAGCATAATTAGTCTGCACTAGTGACTTCTGAAAAAACTATCAGTTAGATGGTTTCTTTTAAGAGTAAAAGCCTCTTTTGATGACATTCTCATCTTACCAGCCTTTCTGTTTACAAAGGTCAAAGCCAAAGGGTGCTTTTGCAGGAGTCCATCATGGTAGACTTAACCAAGTTCCAGGAAGGAAAGAAGCAAACCATAAAGAAAATAGGGGTAAAAGGATGGAAAGACAGAAGGAGGGAGAGAAAGGAAGGAGAGGAGGTAAGACACAATGGCAGAGAGGAAGGAGAGGGAGGGGGGAAAGTACAAAACAAAAAGTAAAGAGAAAATAAAATAAAAGTAAGGCAAAAAATATAAAGAAGGAAGGAAGTACAGAGAGAAACAGAAGACGGACAATAAAGGAAAGCCAAAGACATGGAAGATGGACATAAAAGAACAGGAGAATGTGTCGGATCACTTTGCATGGCTTTTAAAAGCTAACAGGCAGATGGGAGTTGAGGGAGGTCCAAAGAGTTCATAAAGTTTTACACATCTTTTTGGTACAGGAGCAGAAGATACAGTTAGACAAAGTAAAAATAATAAAAAAGATGAATTAGGTGATGCAGAAAGCTTAGGAGAAGAACTATCTGAGGGGCTTAAAAAAAAGCCTTCAGCCACATTTAGCTCAGAAACGCAAAGAGTGAACCGCATGTTTTCACGGCAACTAAATGTTTATGACGAGAAGGATCCTCTGCAGCGCGCATTAATAAAACATGGGTCTGCGCGTGTGTTCCGACTTTGTGCCAACAGGCTCCCATCTGTGCGCTGTGCATCCGTGGCACTAATAGGGGAGAGCGACAAAGACAGTTAAAGGAACGCAGAAAGAGAATATGAAATGACAGATGAAAAGTGATAATGAAGCCAGAATTCAAGTCACAGAGACGCCGGCGTTTTCTGTAGCCGAGGAGGAAACTGATTCTGAGCAACTGCTTCAATCCAGTCACCACTGCTTTTTACTGCTGGCTCTCCCTCACTCCCCCTTTGTCCAATCCTTTGTTTTTGTTTTTCTATTGGAAAATTTTCTTTTTCATTTATACTTCAATTTTAACAATTGGAGTAACAGTATCCACACGCCTCCCGTCTTCCAAAACCAGCTGTCTCTCCTGCCTTTCTCCTCCTGTTCAAAGCCTCCTCATTCTCTCTGCTAGATCTTTCACCTTCTAGATTTGCCTTATCCCTCTGCTCACATCACTAAAAGTACGTTCTCTTCTGTGTGCAAGTCGAAACCATTTCTACCCTCTTTAAATCCGCCTCTACCGAATTTAAAGAGGGTAGTTAGTTTGTGCCTTGCCTCAGCAGTAAAAAAAATGAGAGAGACTTACAGCACCCTTCCTTACCCTTTGAAAGTTTTCCCATTTTTGTCACACTGCAATGCCCAAATGCAAAATGGCTAAAGTTTAGTCAGATTGGATGTAGAGTGTTTCTTAACATCGGTTCAGGTTTTGCCAAAAATTCTGCCAACACATGAATAAACACACAGTTGCACTCAACTTACAAATTTTCACAGAATTTGATATTTAGGGGTATTTAAAAAGAAAGGGTCTGAATTACAAATGTACTCCACATTTTCAGATTCTTATTTATTAAATATTTGGAAAACCATGTATCCTACTCCTTTCATTTCATTGTTGTATATTACTTTGTTTAAGATATAAAACCCTGGGTGAATGTCAAAGTTCATCGAAAGAGATCAAACCATGTGAATGGGGACCAAAGTACAATTTAGGAAGTAGGAAAGAGATGGAAAATGAAACAAAAACAAAATTTTGAAGAAGAAATTAAAGCAAAGGTGAATAATATATATCCAAGCGTAGACATGTAAAGTAATGGAAATACTAAATCATTTCTGGAATGCTCATAACCAAAATGATTCAAGTTATAGACTGAATGTTTGTTTAAAACTATTTTAAAGACATAGTCCAATAGGAATAGTTTGGAAAGATTTCGGTATGTCATTTTGATTCCTAAATATTAGTTATTAAGACTATCATGATCATTTTGCAATATTTATTAAAACATTTACACATTTTTATAAAGTATGCCATCAGGAAAAAACAGGACACCCTATTGAAACCAGTGTGCTTTCACAGTGTGCAACATAGTTTATTCTAATGACATTTAAAGTCACTTTTAGCTATACTGAGAAATTCTAGAATTATAACTAAACAGACTTGAGAAGACATGTTGTATCATGTTATTTAATTAAAAAAAACATGGCAAGAAATAAGGTACACACAGGTCCAACACAGCTGTTCATGATAGAACATCCTTGCTCTGTTTTGAAGGATGTTGCCTATTTTAAGCCTTAGACCTTTGGAGCTTGATCTGCTCCTCACCATTGAAGAAAGAGGGAATACCATTATAAGATTGAGTCATCTGTAATAAGGAAGATTGCAGCAGCTTACGATTCATGTAAGAGATTCAAAGACGTCTCAAAAGAATATGAAATCAGGCTTTCCAATGTACATGCTCAAATCTGGCCATCAAACTAAAATCACTGAAAGCTGACAGTAAGATTCGAAAAGAAAGCATCAAAACCCCCAATCACGTCAATTTCAGCATGTCCTTGGTACTGTTGATGTAAAGGTCACGTGCAATCGGAAAGAGACTTTAAGGTTAACTTTCAGAAGTGATCAAGGTGAAAATCTTTGATCTCCAGGAAAAAGGTGAAGGGAAGGCTAAAGTTTTCCGGAGAGAATGTAAGCAAAGACCAGGACGTCTGGAGAAATCTTCTTCGGATCAATGAGCCTAAACCTGGGTTATTTAAAACATCGCAACAGAAGACATGTTTGCCAAAATCCAAATCCAAATTCCAGGAAAAGAAATCGATACCAAGGTACAGTGACACTCAGCAGGACTTTAGCATCACAAGTCTGTGATGCTAAAGTCACATACTTTAGCATCACAAAAGTATGCTAAAGTATACTTCAGCATACTTTAGCTATGCTAAAGTATACTTTAGTATGCTAAAGTATGTGACTTGTGACAAGTATGTCACAAGTCACATACTTGTGACTTTAGCATCACAAGTATGTGATGCTAAAGTATGCTAAAGTATACTTCAGCATACTTTAGCTATGCTAAAGTATACTTTAGTATGCTAAAGTATGTGACTTGTGACAAGTATGTCACAAGTCACATACTTGTGACTTTAGCATCACAAGTATGTGATGCTAAAGTCACATATCTGTATTAAGGCTCTCAATTGCCTTAATGTCTTCATGACAAATGCCTGGATGGCTTTGAACGTTTTGCATTTTAATGAGCAAAAATCAGGAGTGATGGTTTCCAGTGGCACTTCTGAGTCTTCCTTTATAAAGCTTCGTTCTTTGGCACAGTAAGTCAAACACTGTTAACATAGACTGATCTGCTCATTAAAATGGATGCAAATATTCAGTTTGAAAGCCAGTTTAGGGCTTTTGTAAGATCTAACTTTTATCATTTGAGGCAGTTAGCCAAAATATGGCTTATTCTATCAAGACAGCTTTTTAAAACCATTATTCATATCCTTGCTACATCTAGGCTGGATTACTGTAACACACTTTATTTCAGGGTTTTGTGCAAAATGTAGCAGCACATCTGAGCACAAAAATGTCTGAGCACTGTCCAATTTTAACTTTACTCCAATGGCTATCTGTCAAATTTAATATCTTTTTAAAAGTTGTTTTAATTCTCTCAATGGTCGGACCCCCACCCTCACACACCCCCAACCTCTCTGAGAAGCTACATATACATATCCCGCCTGCTCCATCAGGTCTGCCAAAGCAGCAGCTCCTTCAGGTGCCTACATCCAAGCATAAATTTAGAGGTGACTGTGCTTTTGGTGTAGCTGCTCCAAAGTTGCAGAATTTTTTGCCCTTGCATGTCAGACAGACCTCTTCCATTTCTCAGTTCAAGACTCCCCTCAAACATATTTATTTGCAGAAGCCTTTGGTGCATTTTGAAAGGTTGACTATTTGTTTCTTTGTGTCGTTTTACTTGTACAGCACTTTGCGAACCTTAGTTTATTTTAAAGTGGTTTATAAAATACAAGTGGTACGATTTGGTGCTGGAGGTAAATGTGAGGCCATCAGTAAAAAACAAAAAAGTAACACAGCAGTGATCCAAAACACACCAGTCAATCCACTAAGGACTGACTGAGAAACAATGAAAGTCCTTTACAAAGTAAAAGTCAGTCCTCTAATCCATACATTTGTCCATCCTTAAGATTAAATACCACACACCCACTGTATCAAAATAAAAAAATTGATTTATAATAATGGATAAATAAAACAAGTCAGCAAAGTTTTGGCAGCTGGTTATTAGAGCTGCCAGAAAAAGTAATTTTTTAGTTGATAACCACTTTGCACCCAGTTACATCTAATTACCATCAACATATTTTTGATAACAGATGTCAGCAAAAACTAAAAAAGCAGAGAGGTCAAAATTAAGTTTTGTCTTGGGATGAATAAAAATCCCCTCCACCCCCATTTCTCATTTTCTAACCTCAATTATGCTCCCATTCTAGTTTGCTCCAAGTCTGTTTGGGTTAACTGTCTGACTCATTCATAATAAGATTTTGTAAACTTGCATTCATACAGCATCTGTCAGCTCCCATTTCTTTTGTATCTACAAATTTCAATTGTTTTCATTTCTAAAGTTAAATCACCTACAGTAATCCACTCCCAGAAATTAGCCACATGTAGCTACATGTAGCTAGATGTAATTTA
Source organism: Brachyrhaphis terrabensis (assembly GCA_903067065.1). Lineage (NCBI taxonomy): Eukaryota > Metazoa > Chordata > Actinopteri > Cyprinodontiformes > Poeciliidae > Brachyrhaphis > Brachyrhaphis terrabensis. Next base: position 36,500 of record CAEGAG010313877.1, read on the forward strand.
ATGCTGGGAGCCCAATAATCTACTGAAATGCAGTATGGAATAAAAAGAGGAAAAGAAAAGGGAAAAAAAACATATCTAAATTGGCTAATTTTGGTATTCTGAGGTCAAAACCTTTCATTCTTTTTCATCACACTTTTGCCACGCCACATCAAATTTAAGTGTCATTTCATTTTACAATCATCTCTTCCATTAAAAATTTGCAGTTTGTTGGTCAAGTTTGGTTTGTGCCCCATTAGATTATTCCCTCTGTGTCCACCATTGCTTTCAAGTTACTCAACTAAAGCATTACTTTAGATCATTTAACATTTGCTATAAGCTCCAAGTTACTTTTTTTTACCTGTTTTTTTTTTTCTTCTAATTTCACTCAACTCTGAATTTATTCCCAGAGTTCCAGTTTGCTGTGACTAGACTAACCATATTTGTCCCTTATCTTTCCTCCCAAAAGATCCTTCATGGTTTTGAGATTTAACTTTTTTCCCCCTCCAACAAATTTGCATAATTTCCCAAATCCAGTTTCTCAGTCAGACTCTTATCACCTGTATCGCTCCCTCATCACTTTTCATGGTGCTCTTGCCTTCATCCTCTTTCCTCTTGCTTTCATCCTCTTTCAAAGTCAGTGTGTTCTGGTAAACACTCTGCTTCCACTAACCCCTTCAGCCACATTTACTTCCTGTCCGTTCTCAAAGTAAAAAAAAAAAAAAGAAAAGAAGAGAGAACTGGTGAAGTTCATAAAGTCTTTCCCAGTTCCGTCTGTTGTTCTCCAACTTTCTCCCTGAGGTCATTATGAACAGATGAACTTCGTCACCCCCAGCCGGTTAGTCCCTTCCTCTCATGATTACAATCACTCCTCATTTTTTGTGTATCCCCCAAGGTTGTTCAGCCGCATGTAGAGATCGTCGTCTCAAAGTCAAGCCCCTCTAATTAGTGCAAGCTGCTTCCACTGGGAATGTCCATCTTGTGTCTCCCCAGGAGTTATTATCAGGCCGCGAACACAATCACTTTCTCTGAATGACAAAACACACTCACATCCATCTGCATCAAAGACAACTGATTAAAACCTTTTTTTTCTCTCTCACCTGACTTTAAATGTAGGGTCAGGGCTTCATTAAAAAACAATTTATTATATGCTAGAAAAAAGGACGAGTACGTGTATAAAAACAATCAAGAAAAATTGCTTTGGTGAGGTGAAACATCTTTGATTCATTTCCCCACAATTAAAGCTTTCTTCATCAATTCTGCAGGACAACTTTTTGTCTCCTAGCTGCAGAAGCAAGTCCACAAATGCTGGTTATGCTTGTTTATGCCATAAACCACAATTCAACTTGCAGCCAGTTGGCTTCAAAAGGTTTTTTCTTGGCACCCAACAATGTGAAGCAGCAGCAGATCTACTTTCAGACTCTCGCTGATATAGAAAGTTGTCACTTCTTCTCAGTGAGCAGGCAACATTGAAATGTTGTGAAAAAATAATTTGGATCTTTATATATTTTGTCTGTTTTGCTTGTTTTTGTGCCCTACTTTAGTGTTTCAGATCAAACAATGACCGGAGTAAATACACAAACTAGCCTTCAAGTTATTCAAGGTAAAATGCTTTCAGACCAGCCTTTCACTGTGGAAGAGAAAACAGTGTTTTTCACTGTCAATTAAGAATTAACAGTGAAAAAAACACCTCTTTGGTTTAAATTCAGCAGCAATGCTTATGCCAGGCCGACTGAACCAGTAAAATCAAGTTTTCGAACCTGTCTGACAACATAGTGTAGGTTAAAGCAACCCTCGCATTCAGATCCCAGCTCGGTTCAAATGTTAGTTGCTGTTTTTCTTGATCCAAGTGAAGCGGCAATTGATTTTTCTCCCATGTACAGCAGTATAATGGACCATGATTACCTCCCTGCTCACCTTAGGTCTGTTTTCCTTAATGAGGAATAATTCACTCTTTTATAAATTCCCAAAGAACTATGCGGTGACAAAAGATCTGCCACAGTGAGAAAACTAGAAGTTTAAAAGGAGGCAACTATTAACATTTAAAGTGTGCATTGTTACGTGTATGAAAAGGGAAGATTGTTTCCACTTGCCTGGTTTTTTAAATGACATAAAAATGTTTTTTTGCTAGTAGTTCAGGGTCAGATTTCCCTTTTTTTTAGCTCATTTGCTTTGCATTGAACTAATATCTGTGAAGTTCACACACATTTAGTCATATTGCACTGAGTTAGCATCACTTGGAAACAAGCGCAAGGATGGCGATGAAGCTAGAAAAATTCAAGAACTCTTGGCCAAAACTTTAGAACCCATTTACCTGATTACTAAAACATCCCATTTACATCCATATTGCAATTTTTAAATCCTTTTTGCAATAACTTCTCACTTGTAACCTATATGTTGGAAATTACACAATTGCACTGGGTAATCCTGTCCAGAGCCGAAAAAAATCACGGTGAATTTGACCCAGTGTTATTGAGTTTATCTTTGTTAAGGCTGGAACAATGTAATTATTACACATTCTCAGTCGACTAGTCAGTACTTCCACTCCACATTTTACCTGCTGGAATTCATTTGTGTAATTAGGGTCTGCATAATACCACAACCTGTCTGAAAAATGTCACTGAACTATTTTTACCTTACAGGGTACAAAGTATCTAAAATGTACATATTCATACACTAATTATTCATAAGAAAGTTTTGATGTGAGAGAGAAGTAGTGAGACCAGTTTTCTTTTTTCCATATTTTCCCTTCTATTTCTAATTTTTTATAATCTTGAAGGGTGAAGGAATATGTCTAGCTCACAAGATAAGACAATAATTAATAAATGATAATGAGATAAGATTTTTAAAATACTTTTAAGAAATGTTTGAAAAAAATATATTATGTATATATTACAAAAATAGATTTCTTAGGTCAAAACTTGTGTTTGTAAAAATATGTAATCAGTGCATAATTATTTAGTCCAGGATTACTTTCATAAGTCGAAATTAGAGACTCAAATGTAAATACAGCGGGATATAAAATTTAAAGCTCAGACCTCATGTCAGCACCAAACTTCACATTATTAAAAAGACATTTAACAGGAAATGTTGTCGAAATAAAGCCAACTTTATCCCCCCCAAATTCCAAATTAATCCTTCCTATTACAGTACTTTTTCATGAAAATGACTGAAAGATAAGATGACAAATTCACTAACTCTGTTTTTGTTCTATAAAGGCATTTCATTTGAAATGAAAAGTGCTAGAGCTACTGTCAAAATTTACTCCTTAATAATTATGTCAACCTTACTTGAACACCTCAATGCTAAACCACAGAGATGCTGCTTATAAGAAATTCAATTGGGACTTGACCGTAACCATTAATCACTACAAATTACACATTGTTTATCAGGTATTTACCTTTTTTTCCTGCAAGGAACACAGTGATTTTGAACTTTGGGTCACAGCTACATTAGAAGATACTTTGATGTCCATCAGCTGTGAAACACTTAAGCTACTGCTTACTGGAAATGTACAGAGAATCACGATTTTAAAAACTTATACTCAAGTCATGCAGATCCAACTCAATATTTATTAGATTTGTAATACCCATGCTGACAGTCTCGACAGCTGTATTCAAGTCTGGCTGTACAATGAACTTCCAGAAGTGATTTTATTCATGTTCTAGGCTCCTTATTGTCTAATTTGACATTACATGGTATGCACTTGTAAATAATCTTTCCCACTGAAGAAGGACTGGTTTCAAATTGTTTTGAAAAAGCCTGATGCTCAGACTGATGAGTAAAAACAGTTTCATCTCTAACATCATTGCTGACATCTGACATTGTATATTCATCACAGGTACCTGAAAAACCTGAAGGTGCCATCAAAGCATGTATTTTTAATTGATTCTAATCTAAACTTGAGCCCAGTTGGATGACTTTTGAGAAGAAAACTCGGTAAGCTCTGAGCTTTCTGTGATGGAGAGGAGTACAGCGATTCATCTGCGTATTAAGTTTCCGACCTTGTGTTTTATGGGAGGATTTCTCTTGCCTCTGGGCCAGCAATAACACAGAAACACACCTGAGCATAAACCTGCTGCTGGAGTACGAAAGAGCAATCAGCGACCGCTGGAGAATCAGTTTCTGACAGGCGGAGAGCCGAGGCAGCAACAAACACGCGCACATTCCCACACAGACGTACTCCTGCAATCTTAATCTCGCCTCTAAATCAGAAGAGCCTTCCTGTAATCCGCACGATACCACAACCTTTTTGGCTTGCTTTCTTGCTCTCCAACTCATCATGTTTTATGTATTCTGAGCTGTACGGGGGGAAGAGGAACACAGGAAATGAAAAGGAGGTACAGGTGCATGAGAGGGGAAAAAAAGATTAAAAAGAGTGTATTCAAATGAGAAGTCTGATAACACTTGAAAATGGGCAAATGTTGTTCATCCACTTAAAATTAGTCAATAGTCCAGAGAGAAACAAAGGAAAAGAAAAAACTGGGAACTGTAAGTTGACAGAATGGGTATGGAGGGGGGACAAAGAAGGGCGGTAGTTTAAATTAATGTAAATTTTACGGTAAACATTGACATGTTTCTGTGTGGATTAGGAAAATTAAAGAATAAAGAATGTAAGATGTGTATATGACAAATCAAACTGAAAATAAACATTCAAAACAAGCTGTATTTAAAGGCTGTTTTGTTAAACAGCCTTTATTAAAGAACCATCAGCTAAAACAAAAACTAAGCACAGAGATCTGTCTTTACCAACCACCCACTCCAAACTAAACTTTCTACTACAGCTTCTTACTTGTCCTTAACAATTTAGGATAACCACATTCATGCTGAAGAATCATTTTCTATTATACCCATCACAATCTACACACAGTATGTCACTGGAACCAAATACTTTATTTGGTCACATAAGTAGAAATTTGTGGTAAATGTGAGCTTGCAAGGAATAAACATGAGTTCACTTGCCTGAGGAATTATAATCCATTACAGCAGAGTTCTCTCTGAGAAAAGGACTAGTTTTGTGCTTTTCGTCCATTTAGTGAGATACAACGCTTCCTAAAGGCAGGCAGCTGACAGAGTGAAGATGCCTAGAGTGCAGAGTGGATGTAGATGGACGATGGGAAAACAGAACCATTAGCCATATGAAAGGAAAGTTGGAGATGACACACCAGGAACAACTGCACAACTACTTTTCCTGCTAATGTTGGATAGCAGGATGAATGAGACATGGCTACCCATACATGTACAGCATACACTCAAAAGTAAGACTGTTGTTTTGTTTTTTGATCTAATGTGTATACCACGACGTTCTGAGTTAAAACCCTAAAGAAGTTTCTAAAGTAATGGAGGCTGCCTCCGACTAGCCTTTGGTTACTGCACAGACCGAATGCAACTAATGAACAGCCATTGCAGACCAAGGAGCATCAGGCAAGCCTCCCAGATGCTTTGGCATCAAGAGACATGGCAGGTATAGATCTCTCACATCAAAAACGAAGAATCTATTTCATCAACATCCTCTAGGCACAAAAAAAACAACTTTAAAAACTGTCTGTGGGTAGAACATATTTTTTGCTCATTTCACACCCTACTGCTACTAACTTATTTGTCCATCTTCCCTTTTATTGATTTGCGAATCACTCTGAGTCGTGGAAAGTTAACATCTTGCCACCTTTTGATGCATCATAGTCGTTCAATGTGTTTGATTGGAATGCAACAGACGGTTGTCAGATTATGTCGGGAACAGCTATGGTCTAGGATCAAAAACCCAAAAGCTGAACTCACCATTGAACTTGACTGCACGAATGTGGCTTAGCAGCTCTTTGCCGTCGATGTTAGCCATGCGTGGGCAGAGGCCCGGGTAGCCGTAGCAGAGCTCTCGGTGCATATGATGCAGAGCGTGCGCCATCGCGTAGACGGCGTCCATCACAAACTGAACTTTTCCTTCTTGCTCATAGCTTGAGTCCCTGCCCACTTTTTCTAAACCTGGAAAAGAGAAATTCATTTAAAATTAAATGATTTCATTTTGATGAGTGGCAATATTCACGGTAAGCATTCTGCATAAGCTGCCAAAAGAAGATATTAAACATAAAACTGAAAAATAAAAACAAAAATAAAAAGGATAGGTTAGGGGGGGGGAACTTTGACAAAGTACAGATGGAAAGGGAGATAAAAATGTTTGAAATAGCTTGACCAAGAGAGAGGTAGCAGGGCACTCAGACTGATGATGACAAATAACTCCTCTCAGTCCATTCTCACCCTAGTAGCGAAGTTACAGGAGAAAGAACAACATGTTCTTTTTGAACATCATCTGAACGACTGATAATGGCATTTCGGTGTACGAGGGAATGGTCAGGAGATGTCTGGAGGGGACTAAAACGCTTTTTACTCCAGCTTCGAGTTGCACAGCTGCTTGCCACAAGCATGCGCTCACACTATGACATTGCATAAGCCTATCTTCTTGCAGCAGCCGAATTAATTAGTGAAGAGTAATCTTTGGGTTTATTCGCCTCTAATGAACATTTGCATATTTGGATTTGACCTTTATGCCAGTGCACACACTCAAATTTCACATATGCTCAGTCACGCTCGCTCGCGCGCGCACGCACACAAACAAATTTAAAATAACCTTCCAGTTGTGATTTACTGAGAGGGATTTATGTGCTTATTAGCATAATAAGTGAACGAGGAAAGAGCAGAGTGAAAATAAAACCCTCTTTGATGCGTTGAAATGAGAATCAGCAACAGGGTGAAACATTCATTTACTACTTTTAAGGTTGCGGTAATTATACTTTTGTATAATAAAGACTCTTTTTTCGCATCTAAAATTTGTGAGAAAAAAAAAACATTTACTTTTGTGAGCATTTGCACTGTAAAAACTATTTTTGTAAAGTTTCAGAGCTCATAGCACAGAAACAGCACTGGTAACTGATTAAATGTTTTATGCTTATCCTATTAGATCTCAGTGCTGAATTTGATACAAGTTACTACAATTTTTTCTTTACAAAGACACCAGCAGCACCTGGCAGACTTAAATCGTATTTGTCTCAGAGATTTTACTGTTTATATGTCAATGATGAATCTGTATCATGCGTCACTGCACTGTCTGAAAAAAAACGGCAACCTTTTTTGTCTTCCTATTTCACATGAAATCAGTCAGTTCACAAGTTTACATATATTTCCACAGTATTTGGTAGAACTGCCTGCTAAACTTGATGACCTAGATTAAACATGATTAGAGACTGCAATCAGGGATTTGTGAACAAGCTGCCTGATGATGTGAGGAGCTGCAGCTCTTTGAGTTTTTATATCTAACTTGAAAAAAATGTCAAAAACTGCTCCAACATGTAATCGTTAATTCTGTCTTTTTAAGTGTGTCAGTGATTAAGTCTGTACACATGTTTGTTTGTGTACTGCGATTAGAAAGTAACCTGTAATGTTATATTTTCTGTTTTATTTCATTATTATATCCCCGTCGTTGTAACCTGTCAAGGTACTGCAGAGACAGTTTGGTTCATACTATGATTTGGTACAGCACAGCAAATGTTGACATTTATGTTTTAGCTATCCATTTATAAATAAAAGTTTATTACTAAAGTCGATGAAACCAATTAGTTAAGACTCCAAGCATGCCTTGGAGACATGCAGTAGAACTCTAAGCCACTTAATTTTCTACTTTTACCCTAAAACAAAACAAGTTGTCATCTTTAGAGCAGAACATTTGAAGAACTAACTACTTGTTAATCACATTGGCTTGATTAACACTGATGTAAAGAACCTTGTTATTTGGGTGTGTCAGTGACTGCTGTTTTTTTTTTTTTGATTGATTTGATAATATTTCTCTGGATATGAACAAGATGTGTTTATAAAGTGCTTTGAATTGCTGGCATATCAATAAAAATAAAGGAACTGAATTACATTTTTTATAAAATGAAGACTGCAGATACTGATATTCTTTGTTGTGATCTAACGTTTTAATTTTCATGGTCATCTTTCACCCATTCATTCTTCCACTGTGTTTATCTTGCTCATGTTCACCCCCATCTTACATGTCACGGCCTCGGACGACACACACTGAACCCAGACCCATGTGGGTTGAGCTGAATGAACAGGACCAGAGGCACCTTGAAATCAATATGAGCGCCTATAAGGAATTAATGAGGTCCAGAAGATGAAATCCAATCCATTTTTATAGACGGCAGCAGTCTGGTGTTTGGTATTCATGTCCATATTTGTATTTGTTCGTGACAGCGGCGATGTGAGAGAGCACCAAAAAGAAGTTAGTCCTAAGAGTCCCTGGGAGGCAAGGCTGCATGTGTCAGGAATGAAATGTATTGTAATGTGTGCGTAGGAGCATGCAGGACAAACTACAGCTCTTTGTCAGGTGTAACATCTCTGACAGAGCTTTTGTCTTTTTGTTTTTTTTTTCTTCTTCTTCTGTGTTCTGCATTTGATTCTGCACAGCAGGGCAGAGAAAACAATTTTTCCTCGGTAGTACTATGTTCCACATGCTTGTTTGCACTCTAGAAGTCAGTCTCGCCAAACTCTTTCAGCCTGTCAAGCACTTTCAAATGGACAATACTGACTGAAACTGTTGCTTTCAGACAGTGCATATGATGGGCATCGTCTAAGTTGATCCACTGGGCTTTATGCTAAAAAATAAAATGAAGTCGAAATTGCAATTGGAAGTGTATACATCCTTGTCAAAACGCCTGATTGTGTGCTGTAAAAAAAGAAAGGCAAAGCAATTTCTAAATATTTCAATTATCAATGTGACATTTTTGCAATTCAAGAAAAAAAACCTAGAAACAAATCAAAGCAAGTCTATTTAATGTAAGCATTCAGTCTATTTGAGTTCTCATATCCAACAGAAAATTGATTCTGATGAACCTGAAGTAAAGTTTAGCTCTTTGCTGGGTAGATTTCCTGCTTTCCATACTTTACCTGAGGGTCAAGCCTACAACCTGTTTACAAAGAAACAAAAAAATCAGATTAGACTAAGGTATTAGTCAAGAAAATAGCAGAATAAGAAGACAATAACTGGAATTTATACTGAGGAACAGTAACATAAAAGCTCTCAAAAATTGATAAAGAACAGGATGGCTATGAATTGTTTCAGAGTAATACTGAAAGCACTTCAGAAATTCTTGTAAATTACAAGAATTAGGTTGAGAACTAATCCATAACTTTTTTTTTTAAATGTTGTAATTTTTTGTATCTATGACACATTTTGTTGCCCTGACTTTAAACCTTAATGTGCCTTGCACTATTCCGTTCAGTGTAAAATATCTTGATGTTTCCAACAGGCCAAACGACTGTCAAATTTCTTCCCTGCTAAGCATGAAATAGATAGGAAGCAGTAAACTCTCCTGACTCCTTTCCTGCCCTGAGGAAACCAGCAAAGCTGCTACTCATGTCTACCTTCTCATCAGTTTAAGTAATGACAGGGCTTCTCTCTGACAGCTTGACAGATATATATATGTGTCATCCTATTGGGCAGCTAAAAAAAAAAAAAAAAAAAAAAAAAAAGAACTGGCCACATCCAGGAAATTCTTCTAGGTTACTAGAAGAGTGTGTTCAATTTGTTTTTCCTCTTCTCGTCGTTCTTTATCACAAATCGGCATTTATGTAAAAGCATTTGCAGGTGTATGGTCACAAGCACTAGTATCAGCAATTTTTGGTACATGTAGAATCTACTGTACCAAATTTCTTGAAAATAAACTTAAGTCAATCGAAGTATGAGACCTGGTATAGGCAAGTAGTCCATCTGAAACCCAAATTAGCATCAAGTGCTAATATTTTTTTGGATCATCCGTAATAAATACACCAGAACACGACAAACTCGTTGCAGTTACACTATCATTAAATAAAAACTGTGGGATGTAGTTAAAATTAAGTGTACTTCATGTCAGCAGCTGGAACCAGTTCAGCAGAAGGTACTTACAGTCATCAGCTGTAAACTGTAGAAGGAATGTCTGCAACAGGTTGATGAATCCACTGTTTGTTTCTAATCACATTTGTGACCTCATATACACCACCTTCTTTTTAAAGCCGGAGGCATCTTTTTTTTCTTCTTTCTGACATACACTTTCTCTTGTTTCTGTTCGGATTATGTGCATATTCCCACTCAGACGAGTATCAGAACAAAGTATTGTACTTCGAGCCATAGATCAAACTGCCATGCAATAATGAGAATCTCTCTCTGCGGTTCTTATGAGATGTGAAATGACATGATGCATCATTAATCAGCGTATCGCAAGAAAATGCAATCCCACTTCCAGACAGCTAAACGACTGTTACTCCTATGAGTTGTGCTAGCTGGGGGGAAACACTACTGTCTGCGTTTCTCTGGGTTGCGTCAGGTGCTGAAACTGGAGCAAAGGCTGCTCGTGTTTGGGTGAGCGTGAGGAGTTCACTACAATCCGGCTTTTGTTCAATCTGTCAGCGCATTGTCAGCACCCAGTGGGAGCATCGATTACACACATTCGTTTTGCCAAAGCACACTCGGTGTGTGCAGGTGCAAAGTAAAGCAAAAAAGAGAGAAACCTTTAAGAAATCTTAGACCTAAATAAATGTAAAGATAAAAGCACAGATGTACCAAATATTTATACGCACTCTGTGTTATGTGTTACACTCTAATCTGTTTTTTTCAGCCAGCAGCTACTAAATGAAATTCAGCCTTTCAGCTTTCTGTTAATGACATCAGAGACCACAGGCAGCTTGGCTGGTTGCTTGCTGAGTAAGAGAGGATTTGCTCTAAAAAGAAGAAGAAGAAGAAGAAGAAGAAGAAGAAGAAGAAGAAGAAGAAGAAGAAGAAGAAGAAGAAGAAGAAGAAGAAGAAGAAGAAGAAGGAGAAGGAGAAGGAGAAGAAGAAGAAGAAGAAGAAGAAGAAGAAGAAGAAGAAGAAGAAGAAGAAGAAGAAG
>CAEGAG010313888.1:0-13876 GCA_903067065.1 Brachyrhaphis terrabensis
AAAAAGACTACTTGTGAAATGACTCAACTATGTCTAATGTATTTCAGTCTACAATTTCAGATTTAGGAAATGCATTTCATCATCTGTTTAGTGGTTTCTCTGTCTTTCTGTATAGAAGGCACAAACCAGTGCTGATTTTATATCATTCCCAGGGTCCCAGGCCAGATTATTTTAAATGCAGACATGATTCTGTTGTGTAAATCACTGCAGTATCATTGCTTCTCACTACATCAGTAAATAAAAGTTCACCATTAAAAGAAAGAGAAAAACCCAGAAGTATTGGTAAATCTCTGAGCCATAGCTAATTAAGATTGATCAAGGTGAAGAATAAAAATTTAATCTAGTTCTAATTATTACCAACACCGTTTTTCTGCAGGGAAGAAAATCAACTCAAAAACCAACACTGATGAAACTTTAGGAGAACTGGTGCTCATAACCTGTGTAAGTGCACATCTCTGAAGACAGCAGAAATCCTGAGCAGTGAATACAAAACCAAAATGATTTTTGGTNAACAGGATGATTCCAAACCACATTCTGCTCATTTTATAACAGTGATTAAAGTGACTGGGAGCCAAACTGGCAGTACAGGGCTGGAGCTGAAAAGCTGCTAAAACCTCTCATCAAGCAAGAAAAAATATTTCATTTTTTCACTTTCATAATCTTGGTAATTTGTCTTCTTATTTCTGCAAGGTTTTGAGAGTGATCTGTTTTTCCAATTACACAAGTGCCATAACTTGCAGAATGTCTCATCTAAAAACCTCAAAGGTTTAAAAAAAATGTCTGCAGTATTCTCCTTGTAATTAAGACATTTTTACTATTTTTCCTTTTTCAGACTTTTTTTTCCCTCCTGACCCATTTTTAAATAAGAATTTTTACAATGTTGGAAGCAATTTACAATTACTGGTCTTTATTGTGTTAAGATAAAAGGTGAGTCATAGTGGAAGCATATTATGGCAATTTTCCAGGACTAGTTTACAATTCTTTGTGCAGAATTTATTTGGCACTTAGTGCCAAATAAATAAATAAATTCTTCCTCACAAAGATAGAAAGTTGTGCATGATTAAAAAACATGAGTTTCTACATTAACATTTTAGAAATGTAATATGATTGAGTTTGATTCAGAGCACATACAGTATTTAAAACAGGGCATAATTCAGTCTCCAGTGTTGCAAAAAAATAAAAAATAATAACTTTAAGAAACAGTCTGTATGAGTGAGTCTATAAATGTTACAACATCCTACATCTACATATATATATTTCCTCACACCTCTGAACAGCAATCTCTGAATATCTCAAGAGTTGGTGCCTGTGCTCTTCTGGAGCCAACCTCACGTTTCAACTTTTCACACCTTTTCCCTTTTCTCTTTCCAAAGTTGGAATTCCTCAAGCTTCTCAAGTCCATTTCTATTGAAGCTGATGTTCCTTGGGATTGCTCTGTGCTATCCCTGCTGTTTTATTCTTTATTTTGATGACAACCATCTCAATTTGGTTTGCCATCACCTGTTTTTCAATCTGGGTCTGGAAGCCCCTCAGCATCTCAGCCTTGTCATTTCTCCACTACCCTTGGCAGTGAGATTTCCAGCTCACACTTGGAACAGATGTTTCCGTCTGCTGTGCCTGTCTGGATTTTACTTCCTGGCATCATGTGCTGGACCATATCCGTGGCTTTTCTGCAGAGCCTGCATCTTGGGTCCTGTCTACAATGGTGGAAACTCAGCCTCCCTTGCTCTTGTGCTGAGTGTTGGGACTTGCTCTGCAGGGATTAGAAGTCTTTTCTTGAATTTCTTGATATCAACCACTTCCACAATCTGCCAGTGGAACCCGCCATGCAGAGAAATTATAGTTCCTTTTGGTTCTCTTCCAAGGAGTTTTTTTTTGTTGCCTGACACATTCACTTATGTTCTGATCCTTACTTGTCTTCGCTTATCCCAACCATACATTCCCTTATAGTACACTCCGAGGGTATTGCTATATAGTATGGAATATGTGTAGAGAGGGAGAGTGCGAATCTAAAATCCACCGTTCCTGCAAAAGTACTTTCAGGAACAGATGTCACTTTTGTTAAAAAAAAATACAAATATATATCTATATCTACCTTTCTATATCTGTGTATATATATATAAAAACTATACCTTTTACATATGACTGGCTTATTTCTAAGTCATCAACATTTTTGCTGGGAATTACATTTTTACCAAGGCCTCTTAAAATTGATTTTTAGTTCACTGTGCTGGCTCTGTTTCTCTGACTTCTAGAGTAATGTCCATTTTCTGTTTTTCTCTGCCACTGTCAGGTGATTTGATGCTTTATTCAGCTTTTTGGCCTGGCGCTGATGAGGCCTTGACACCGGTCACAGCTCTGTACACAGCATTTCTGCGCTCCACTGTCAGTTTCAGGCATTTCAACCTTTTCATTTTTTTCCCTTTTCCCTTGCTCTCTCTTCTTCAGTGACACAGCTTCAGCTTTGATAGTGCTTCCTTTTTTTTTTGATAATAGTCAAATAAAAGAAAGCGATGATGAGATGTCTCTGAATATTTTGAAGAGATTATCCATTATAAATGTTTTCCTTTGTTCTGGAATGATTGTGTGAGACAGACTAACTATGATGTAGTCACACTGAGTTGCCTCACATTCATCATTATTGTTTTTTTGACCCTAATAATGTATCTTCTGTGATGTGGTGTGTAATGTTTGTTGTGATTAATAGTATGTGATTATCTGTTCAATCAGCTCTGATCATGGCACCGAAAAGATTGATTGAGATAGTGTTTGAGATGGAGACCTCATTGTTTTACCAACGTTTTTATCAAAGTTTATGGAAAAGAAAGAAAACAATAAAAAGCAATGAAAAGATAATCTCTTGACTTCAATGGAGATCATGTATTTTTTTTCAAAATTGCTCAGGTCTTGTTTCAGCTGCATGCACTCTTACAGTGAACAGCCGTCAGATGTTGCAGATACATGGTGTTGATGAGCATGGATGTAAAAGGACTTGTTATGGTTCGGTTGAAAGCAGAGGCTGGAGTCTGTGCAGCTCTTACAAGAGATGATTTTGAACCTTGTTAGCTTGGGAGCTGGACCCACTAAAGAGCCTTGAGGTTTTCTGTAGTGCTTCTTGATTTTCTCCTTCATGTAACCTTTGCTGTTCTTTTTTTCTTTTTTTTTTTTAACAACACATTTTCTGTCATTTCATAATCACACATTAGTCATGTATTCCATGTTTTCCTTTGATGTCTGGTGTTTCGGGGGCCAGCTTTCCTCTTTCAGAGACACTTTGTCCTCTGGTGCTATTTGACACTCTGATTGCGAGTCAAATAAACAATGGAGGGCAGTGAAAGGATGTGAATTACTTCAACTGATGATGTTTCTAACACAAGATCAACCAATTTCTCTTCTTATCTTGTCAATCAATAAAACTGCAGTGCTTTTCAAAGCCTTCCTTCCTCAGAATGCCATTTCATTGACTGTTTTTTTCTTTTTTCTTTTTTGTTTCCTCTGTGCTCTTCTGTCAGCTAAACGGTATTGTTGCATGAGCGGTTGTGCACAAGGAGGCTTAACGAACATCAGGCGCACAGCACTCGCTGAGAAAAAAATCGTTCTATTAATTAATGGTGTAATTAAGGTTTTGTCATTGACATGGCACAGGCTGACAGGGATAGATGGGGTACTTGGTCCTGAACCAGGCAGCCTCACATTCCATAATGAATGGCAGCTATTACCAAGCCGTTTGGGTGGTGATGAGGCCACCTGCAAAGGCCTGGCTTCCCAACCTCTCCTTTATTTCACCACCAACCCTTTATCTGCTCCCAGCAGTTTGGCTTCCCATTTCCGACCTTATCCTTCATTTAGCAACCCCCTAATTTAACACACTGTCTCTGCTTGTGTTCATGCTTTTTTACTAGGCCCTGCTGCTGTAACTGCCCACAATTCATGTCAGGTAATTTAACTAGAGTATTCCCCTTGCCACAATATTTTTGCCAGCAGTTAGTGTCAACCTTTACATAGTTTATTAGATTCAAGGTTGTGAAGAGCACTCGTGCCGCAGTAACGTGGCATTCCATTGGGGTTGTTATTTTTGACAGTTTTTCAAAGTGTCCGTGGACAAACACGAGCTTTTTTCACCAGACTATGTTTTGCATTCAATACTCAATACCATCATCAACTGTAAACCCCCCCCACCTCCACCATCACCGGGTCCACAGAGCTACCGAGGCTACCACCACTGAATGCACTGTTTTATGGAACGATGTGTTAAGGTTTTGGTCTGCTATCAAAGAGTCAAATAATTTTCTGTCCCCTTTGAGAATGCTCATGAATTGGTTGCTGCAGTAAGCTGTGGCTGCTCTAAAGGACGCTTAGTACCGAACAGCATCTCGCCCATGTCTCACACAGAATCTCATCTAAAAGTAAGAAAAATATTTGCTTTTCACATGCAGCTGTTTTTCCTGATAAGGCAGCTGAAAGAGTAATCATCAGCAGCAGTTCAGTGTTTAATTATTAAAATAAAAAGGATGAGATGTAATATTAAAGCTTCTTCAGGCACTCTATAGTTGTGTGGAAGGAGGAGGTCGGTATTGAGGATGGGGGAGCAAATCTATTTCTGAAAAAAGGAGTGCTCCCGCTCTCCACCAAGAGTGAGTGTGGAGAAGTGATCTTTATTTAGATGTTTAGAAGAGTGATTCAGACCCATTCAATAAATTAGAATATTATTGAAAAGTTTATTGATTTCAGTAACCCCATCCCTAAGTGAAACGCATTATATAGATTAATTACACACAGACTGATGTTTCAAGGCTTTTATTTCTGTTGATGATGATTTCTTGCCTACAGCTCATGAAAACGTCAAATGTAAGATTGAATTATTACATCTACAATGCTGCATTAAATATAGGAATGTGGGCTTAATGAAAGGAATGTTTATTACCTGCTTAAAGGTTTGTATTTCCAAAAGATACTTTTAATTTGACAAACGAGGATTATTAGAATACATATTCTATTTTTTTTTAATATGACTGTAGTTTTTGTAAATTGTCAAAGAGCTAATTGTGTTACTTTAACACAATTAGCTGTGTTAATTGTGTTAAAGTAACACAATTACTGCAAAACATATACAATTAAAAAAATAAGTTTCCACACAGACGTAGGCACTCCCACTGAAGTTGCACCTGTGAATGCACCTCCCTACAATAATCAGTGCTCCATTTATGTTCAGTGTGAAAGGCGGAGCACTTGAAGAAACACAGCATGGTGAGAAAATGCAAATGCCAGAGAAAATGACCGCCGGCTTAAATTTAAACCTGTGCTGTGAGGCAAACTGTAAGCTGAAGGTAGGAAAGGTTCAACAAATGTGTTGCTAAATATGGCAACAGGTGAAAAAACAAATGAACAAAGTAAATTTAATACTTTGTCTTTTTCTGAAGTGTGAGGTACAATGCTTCTTGGAAAAGGCAATTACAACTTGCTGCAACAATTACCAAATGAAAGAAATCGAAGCAGCTTTTAAAGAGCTGCAATCTGTTCTGTAAAATAAATGTAAGGAAATAAATTCAAACATGTAGAGTTACTTGCAAGAGCATTGACAATGCTTAAGCTTTTCCACATTTGGTTACATTGCATCCACAAACTTTTGTACAATTTTGTGGAAGGGAAAGATACATGGTTTTCTAAACTGCTGCATTTTGCATTTATTTGTAAATAAACAATAAGTAAAACTTTCCTTTTCATTAGCACTGCTTAATTGTTTATTTTTGTGTTGCATATGTAATCAGAAGCTGAAATTTTACAAATATGCTGCTGAAAAAAGATGTATCTAAAAGGTAGATGTTTCTCCTTGAGCCTGACCTTAAAAATGTCATTGGGTTCACATGAGTATATGACTTAGTTATAGCTGCTATAAGACATCTATTTGACCCACTGAAAATGTGCATCCTATTTCTACACATTCCCAAATGCAGTATCATGCCCATAGCCACAGCAATGCAGTTTGCTTNTAACAGCCTGCTCAGTGAGTGTTTTCATGAACGAATCTCGTTGCTTTTCTAAGTTGGAAGTGGAACGCGGTGAAGTTGATTCAAATGCCATTCCCAGTAGTTCCATCTCTTATCATCTGATGCAGGTTTATCAGCCAGAGCAGTCATACACGTTAATAAATTTAGTTGCATGCTGTGACATGTCAGCCATTTCACACTTTAACCATGAAGATGAGATCATTCACACACATGATAAAGCATTGTATTTTTGTTGGTTTGGCCAGCCTTTTGTACTGGACATTGCCTGTTTGTCAACATACATCCTTACTATCTCTCAAGGTTACCTCCTGTTTGAGATTCATGACTAGAAGACTTTTCTTGTGACCTTCCTCTGCATTTCTTCTCCCGAAGAGTGTCTGTAATATCAACTCCCTGATACTGCCAGCAAAAGGAAATTAGTCATTTCAGGAAATCAATCATCCTCATATAAATTCCTGCATCAACTTGACCTGTTTCCAGATGAGATATTATAGGGAAATGATGGGACTTGGGTGTTTTCACTCAGTAGCTTATATGTTTTCTCTTTTTTTGGTGGTTTATCACATTATATCATTATGATCATTTTATTGGTAATATTATTCACAGTCTTCACGATGAGTTAAATAAACTTCCACAAAGTTGTCCATTTAACATCTTAAGCATACACTAAATTAGACAGTCTTGCAAACCTTATAAAAGTGATGAGACAATTTGATAAGCTTGATTTTGAATTACCTTCTGCAAGTTGCTTCTCCAAGCTCGGCTTAAATTGAAGTTATGATGGTATCAACAATGAGCCAAACACTGTGCTAAGCTGTTCAAATTTCAATTACCTTTTAGGAGGCAAGAGGAGGAAAGGCAAAGAACGATGAAACAGAATGAGAAAAGAGAAAGGCAGTTGTGGTGGTGATGTGGGGGGGGGGTGTCAGTGAAATGCGAGAGGAGCTATATCAGTCTGATCAGTCATCCATCCTACTCCAATCTCCTGATAAAGCAGGTACTGCAGGAGGTGAAACGATGTGTATCAAGACCTCATGAAGATCGATGGCATCCTTCTGCCAGATTTGAGAGAAACAAAAGAGAATGAGCACAAGAAATAAAAGAGAAAGGAGGCTATCTAAATTGGTCAACACAAAAGCGACAACAGCAGGGAGACAGAGGAGATTGTGGGCTATTAAAAAGTACGAAGAGGAAGGAGGTTCAATTTTTTTCCCCGACAGCCTGTTAACATGACGTTAAGCGATGCGGTAAATAAGTCCCTGTGAAATGAGGGTGCGCTATAATCAGAATTCAGTGAGATTTGTGCCAGGTGTGTTTATGTACACAGTGCTTTGGTAAACATCAGAGCGATAAGTTGTTTAAGCTTTTAGTGCCTAACAGACCTACAGATGTTGCGGTCATATCTTGGTTTCACACTTAAGACACAAGATTTATATTTTCACTTTCTCTTTTGTCAGCAGTGCAGAATGTACCCATCATTTCACTGGATTTGGATGGAAACTTGGTATAAAATTTAAATAACAAGTTCTAATAATGAGAGGAAGATGATTGTGCTTGAAACCCCAGATGTGTAAAGTTAAGCTTGAATAAATGTAATTACAAGTGGAGGTTTGATTAAATTACAAATAGCTCTGATCAAAACAAGAAAGAAACTGATGCAAATTCGGTGTCCCTTGAAACCTTTCTGAATGAATGTAGATTAATTTATTTTTGGTTAAAAGAAACACCAATGCATCAACAATGTGCTCGTAAATAAGAGTAAGACTTTTTGCTTACAATACTATGCTATTAATAGCTCACACTTTCACAAGCTTTTATGTCTAGCTTTGCCTTTTCCATTGCATGAATACCTTATATCAAGGATCTGCAGCTCCAGTCCTCAAAAGCAGATATCCTGCACTATCTCTTAAACCTTCAAAAATGTGACATAGAGATTGTTTTCCTGAAATTCTTTTGATTTGTAAGCAAAAAATATACTAAACTTCTGCATCAAGTTTTAGTTCAAATTGTTAATCAGGTGATAAACTATGCATTACTTGTTTAGAAATACAGCTGAGTAGAAATACAAATGGATGGTTTTAACTGCTAGATCAGATTAGACCATAGATTTGGTCCTTTCAAGCAAATAAAAAGCTAGTGAAACTGGCTACAATGAGTTTTACCTTGAAATATAAGAAACACTGAAGGCGCTACTTCAAATGTATTTCTTTGAAACACAACTGGCAAGGAATCAATGCAGTCTTTGTTGAAGCACAGCTAACACTTTATAACTTAGCACTGTGATCTATACAACTTGGCAATGCACTGCGCGCACAAAACACACACACTCGCACACACATCCTTGTACTTCTATACAAACTGGAGACTTTAACTTCCATTAATTTTAGTAACTGCATTTATGCCTAACTCAGACATTTTCCCTAATTCTAACCCTTACTAGTTTAATCCTAGTAATATAAACATAAACCAAAACTTAATTCTCACTATACCTACAAATCTAACTGGGAGAGCACAGTAGAACTGCTAAAACATTGAGTACCAATAAAAGGTCCTCACTTTCCACAAATGACTTCTCTTTGTTGGTAAATGTTGTGAAAGTAGTCCTCCATACAGTATATACAAGTACACACACACACACACACACACGCACGCATTCTTTTGCCAGAATAGTCCACAATAAATGGATGGACCATTACTGCACTACTGTCACCCAGTTTCTAGCTGCTCTATTATTAAAGGTGATGGTGATCAGAGATGGTGCAAGATAACAGGCCATAAATCAGTAAATCTTCTATGTGAACAAAGCGCATGAACAAAATAGGTGTTAGATATTTTACCACACTACTGAAAACACTTGATTCTGGCAGCACCCTCCCACAGAATTACAGATATTTAAAAGTGAGAGTTTTAAGCACAAAATAACTTTTATTGTTTGATATATGATTGGATGTCTCCCAAAACTGGACCTTACCACATTTCACATGGCCAGCCACTGTTGTTTTTCTGTTTGTTTTTCTCAACAAGTTATAAGGTAGACTATCTATTTATGTATCCTTTTCACAGCAGCCAACTTTTCTTCTCAGACGATAGCGTGATTAGATTGAATGCTACAATATCCAACTTTGAACGCATGACTGACTGAACACATTTTACATTAAGATATTCTAAATCACAGCATGATCTGCTCGCTTGACCTTGGGATAATCACTGAATCTATAAATATCTAGAAGTTAGAAATCTGGTTTTGAGCAGGGTAAAAGATTTAAAATTAAACTGTGATTAATTTTTCATTTATGGCTTTTCAGAATTTTGCAATTGAGCATCATCAGAGATGCTCAATTGCAAATTTAATTTAAAGCCCAACATTTAAATTAATACAAAAACCCATTATCACTGCTTTATGTAATTCTTCAGTGGTCCTGAAAACTTCTTCTGACAGAGAAGGTGTAATTAATTGCAAAGTGCATGGTGCAGCTCATGTGTTATCACAGAAAGCAAAGCATCAGCATTGGCACGTAATGTTGTTTGTTTATGCAGCTGCACATCTTAGTCCTGCTCAAATCTCTTGGTATCATCTAGAAATTCTGCAGACAAGACTTGATGATGGTTTACAGTGAGCTACTTTATGTGTGCAGTTTTTTCGTCATACCTACATGCCTGTGCAGAAAATGCTTACAGACATTTTGCTGTTGTAATGTACAGTTTAAACACAATATTTACAGAAACATTATTATTTGGGTGAAATGTTATGGTTATCAAGTTTTCCACAATACCTTTTGGGGAATTTTGGTCCATTCCTCTTCACTGAACAATTGTAACCGAGTTAAAGTTTTAGGCTGCCTTGCTTTCATATCTTTTTAGTTTTCTTTTGTGATGTTCAACGGACCAAGGTGAGGGCTTTGTGATTACCGCTCCAAAACCACTGACTTCATTGAACTTAAGGTAATTATTTAGCATGATGCCTAAGGTATTTGTGCTATCTTACTTCTGATAGTTTTTTTTTTTGCAGCAAGATTATAGCGTCACATTCATACCCAAAACCCTGACCTTATTAAGTAATAATAACAACAGCACATTCATTAATTAAGAAAGCTCACAGCTCTGATTGTGGGCATTTAATTTTTTAGCTCAATCTACCCATCTGTACTAGCCTGGCCATTGCCTTTCTGTGCATAGAAGAATAAGAAGTTAAATAAAAAGCAAAGGAAAATATTTTTTTTTTTTTGTTTTCTTCTTTGTTCTCACCTGCCTCCTCCTCTCCATCTGGACTTTGAATCCACTTCATGTCCCCCACTTTTCTTCTACTCCCGTTAGTTCCTTGCTAGCTTTCACCAGATTTGAGCTGAAAATCCGTTGGCCATTCCAATGAGAGTGTGGAGATGGGTGGAGGGAGCATGTTTTACTTCTTGCCATGCTAGAAGAACAGGGCTTTGTGATCAGAGCTATGCGCTCTTACAGTTAATAAATGCGCTATTGTGATTGCTTAATAAGCTCGTCAAAGCTTTTTGGCAGAAATGTGACTCCATAATTTTCCTGCAAAAACAGATAGCATGATGGTGCCAGCCCTGTACTTCACAACTGGGTTCATTTCCTGAGATTTACAATAATTGTGGTTAAAAAGCGCTTTGATTTTTCAAGTTCCGTGGACCCGTAGGACTTGTCACTAAAAAATAAGACCTTTTTGCCTTTGTAAACTGTAATTTTGGTTTTATTTTGCTTTTGGAGTAAAGGCTTCTAATCCTCTGAGCAACCTTCTACCCATTGTCAGTATAACGATCCTTTTATTCCTGGTAACGGCAGTCTTTTACTTTCTTCAGCCAGCATCTTTACCACGTCTTTCATTCTGCTTATGATGTTCATGCACATATTTTGCATTAAAACACATTCATCTTTGGGACACAAACTGTTTCCTAAAGGGTATGATGGCTGCACCTTCAGATAAATGTCTTTTTACTTGCATGCCCTTGCTTGAAGAGTTGAATGTGAAACCTTCATGCATCTGGAAATTTAATACAGCAATTAACCAGGCTTGGGAATGTCAACAATCCCTGATATATTGACAAATTGCTTTTGATTTCTATGTGATGAAGAAGGGTTTCTGAGGTGTTGCACAGGTGTTTGACACCTGTGCAACACCTTAGCACACTTAGACTTCTGAATTTGAAAAAAAGGAAATATTGTCAAAGAAATTATAATACTATATTTTCTCTATTTTAGTAGCAAATAGTCTTTTTTTCAAGTGTTTTCACAAATTTTTGAAAGCAATTTTATATTCTTCACCCAACAGTCCATCAATTAATAGAGGTCAAGGCAATATGAACACTTGCAATTACTGCAGCACAGTCCTAATGTACACTAATATTTGATATCTATCTTAGACATCAAATTCAGTTGCAAATAACATTTCAGAATGGTGATATTTTCACCTGTGCTAGTTCCTTAGAAAAAAGTGCTTTTTATTTGAAAACCTGAACTTGCATGCACAAGTTGATCTGTCTATTTCCAAGGCACTTACACAAGCTCGGTTTTCACACCTTGCCCCTGCTGCTGTAAAGAGCCACATTTAAAGTGTGCGCCAAACACAATAGTTATAGGAGCAGTGCTGAATGTGTGAAACAAAGGCTCATTACAGCTACATAAAAATCCACCATTACCTTTGGAGTGGGCATGTGAGTCCAGAATGTGGATACCAGGCTTGCATTAAACTTGCTAAGGACAAAATATGACAAATGATTTTTTTTGCAATAAGATTTTTCCAAGAATATATTAAGAATTTTGTAGGTTAGTTGCAGACTAGCAGAATTGTGTGTCTAGTTTAATTCATTGACGCTTATTTTCATCTGGTAACCAAATATAATATTCCAAACGTGTTCCTTTATGGGTTGATGTCTCTTCAGCTTCAAACATGCAGTGTTCAGGGAGATGAGAGGGGGTTATGTTTGTCTGCTCAGTATTACAGCAGACCAGTCAGCCACATCATAGATCTATGTGCAAACACTTCTGTAATAAGAAATTTGTATCAAAGTATACCCCGGCCTTTTCCAACAAAAGTCTAATTTCATGGTGTGTCGTGTTTATTCTCTCAAGATGTTTGACCCAGTATGGAACAATTCAAATTTAATTTGTGGCAAAGAGATCTGAAAAAAGCACAATAGATGGAGAGTTACACAGTTAAGCCTCCTATACATGGAAAATCACTGTGGGGGCGCAGGGGCCTGGCTTGCTGGAAAAGCAGTTTATTTATATGGGGATTTATGCTGTTGTGCACAAAAACACAAAGAAAAAGAGAGGTTAATGTGCTATCCTTAAACCTTAGTACCATAAAACATTGTTAATTTCTGCATTTATCTGTAAGCAATAAATTGTTAGTTTTGCCAAGACTTAAAAACTATAGAGTAGAATGCTGTCCTTATTTTTTAAACACCGAGAAAAGATCAAATATAATTTACTCATGTATGACACAGTATAGCACTCTTTATCTTTTATGTGTTGTCCTTCAATTGTTGTACTACTTATGACATTTTTGCACAATTGAAGGAGTTAGAAGGAGGAGTTAGGACAAAATTTGGCAACTCAGTATGGCTGAAAATGAGAGTTGTCTCTCTGACCTCTTTATGTTGTGCAGCTAGTGTCATCAGCATGCCTGAGGTGATTACACTGTAATTGGATAGTGCAAAAACACATAACGTCCAGATGGAAATGCTTCCAGGAGACATTAAAGGCCTGATTACCTCTGCAACCTCAAGAAGGAAGTTCATTACCATATAGTCCAATAAAACAATCTCGAATGTGGTCACACAGGTGAATCAACACTTGAGCAACGTCCACCAGCGACACACACACACACACACCCCCCACACACACCTCATGAATTTTACAAACACATTATTTGTCAAAGGAGTTTCAAAAGGTTTTCTGTTAAAGAGAACCCACAAATACACTCTTGCCATCCTGAAATTTCTTTACATTTTTGTCATCAGACTGTTGAGATGATAAAAACGTACTCTGTTGATAACAAAGTTTACTGGCAGTGTGCTAATCTGTTGCAATCATGATGCTTAGTAGTGGTAAGGAAATGTCATATGGTTTTAGGATATGAGGTGTTACATCTTTCCTTTGTCATACTTTTGAAAACTGTACATCTAGTTTTAAAATGGCAAAATATTTGAAACTATAAACGGTTGTGCTCCATTTTAATTATCGCATAATATTTACTTATGAAATGGTAAACTATTTCACAAAAGATATTATTTGTGAATATCTAGACTAAGATATTCACAAATAACCAGAAAAACATTTGCGGTACTTTCTCAATCTTCATGTGAATCTCTTGCACGCTACAGACAGGGTCATGTCCTCAAATGCTCTTTGCAGATACTTTTAGTAAAAGCTTTAGGATTTCTTCTGCAAAAAAGGAAAGCAGCAATCTCAAAGGAGCCAAACTGAATACTTTCTGGCCCTTGGCTGGACCTCAGATTTCTGTCTACAAAAAAACTGAGGACAGAACTTACAACTAATGACAGCCCGGGTATAGTTTCAAGCTCAGTGTCAAGACTGATTCCATCCATCCAATACAACATCAAGCTCTCACTGCACAGGGTAGAATAATCTGTAGAAAAGAGGCTGCAACTCTATACTACTGATGCTCCTCCTATAGGTCACAGCAGTAGACACAAAGTCCACAAAACATAAGATAACTTCTTGCTCGAACCCCACATGCCCCCTTCTTTTCTTGTATTACAGATGGCCCAGTGTTTCACAAATAGGTCAAAGGCTTCATTCCAAATGTTTTATTTTTTCCAGCACTCTTTTTCCATCAATCTAGATATATTTTGCTATCAGTAGCAAAGTTGATCCCTCTATGCTAA
>CAEGAG010313954.1:0-69838 GCA_903067065.1 Brachyrhaphis terrabensis
TCCTCTTTGATGTCTGATGGCTGCCAGGTAACGAAAGGTAGCTTCTGTGCAAACCGTATGACATGCTGTCCTGTTCCAGAGCCGATCTCTAAAGCAAATAACTGTTTTAAAACTTTACTCAACCGGTGTGGATGAGAAGCAGTTCAAATAGCTCATTAAAATATCCAAATGACTGCGACATTCAAAGCCATGATGACTGAATATCATGATCTGACTTTAACTGTATGTTCAACTTGATGATGATGTGAAGTGTGTAACATAGCAAGTTGTTTGCAACATACCCCATATGTTATCAAAAGGCCATTTGGTTTGAGGATCTGTCCTGCTCCACTGATTACACCCTTGGAAAAATATTAGATGCAAAAGGGACATTGGTTATAAATGTCTGGGCTTCTGAAGAGTGGCAGATTTCCAGCTGGTTTTTCAGATGCCTACCTGTGCTGTTTTGAAGGAGCTGTACTGCAGCAGGTTAACAGCGATAATAACATCACAGCAGTTACGAGAAACACCTGCCCATTTGTCCCAAGGTTCGCTTGCATCCAGCAGGACTGGCTGCAGCACAGTTTTCACATGGGTTGCAGCTATATATGCCTTTATGCTGAAAATGAATAACATCTCTTCACTTTTTACATGACTTATTGGAAACCCCTCCCCCCAAAAAGCTAACATTTTTGTGAGAGACAAACCTCTCTCGGCACTCCTCTTTGATGTCTGATGGCTGCCAGGTAACGAAAGGTAGCTTCTGTGCAAACCGTATGACATGCTGTCCTGTTCCAGAGCCGATCTCTAAAGCAAATAACTGCTTGTGAGACTGATCGTCCAGCACGTCTTCAAGCACCTCACAGATACCCTCCCAGTTCCTCTCTGCCTGCGGAGACAGCAGCATGATCTGGAAGAAAGATAGAACAACGGGTCAAATCTTTATGTCAAATGTATTAATCTCTTGTACCAAAGGTTACATCTTACCCTCTCTTGTGGTGGGTTACAGAGTTTATCTAAGAAGTGACATATTGGTGTAGAGTGGACATGGGTTGGGTGACTGTAACAGCAGATGGGTTGACAGATTACCTGGTTAAGAGGATTCACTCTGCGCTCCACCCCATGGTAGTAAGGCTAGGA
Organism: Brachyrhaphis terrabensis; assembly: GCA_903067065.1. Classification (NCBI taxonomy): domain Eukaryota; kingdom Metazoa; phylum Chordata; class Actinopteri; order Cyprinodontiformes; family Poeciliidae; genus Brachyrhaphis; species Brachyrhaphis terrabensis. Next base: position 1,120 of record CAEGAG010313954.1, read on the forward strand.
CACAAGCGTAAATTGAGGACAAAAAATAATATAAATACTACAAAGGTGCGTTTGAGTAGTGTGATACAACTAATTAAATGAAAACAACGTTTAATGTTTCGCATTAAACATTTAAATTACTGATTTGGCTCAAGTTATTTTTTTCAGCCACAAATTAAATGTTGTAATTTTTTACATTGTATTAAACATTAATAAAAGGACAATTGTTTTTTTCTAACAACTTAAACCAAGTGCATTTTGTAACATCACCATTACTAGCAAAAGAAAAGCTTATTTCTGTATGAACTATGTCAGTTAACCATCAAATTAAAGTAAAATCCAAAATCTGGTTGTAGTGATGGGCTCACTGAACATACAGAGACACATAAAGACAATTACAAAATCAGCCTTCTATCCCCTGAAAAATATTTCCAGGATTTAAGGACTAATGTCCCAGCAAGATCTAAAGAAACTCACCTATGTGTTTACTGTGACAGTGTTCACAAGTCTGCCTCAAAAGTCAATCAGACAACTACTTAACAACTAACACCGGCTCTCTGTAGCTCAGAGAAGAGATTTTAAAAATACTTCTGTTAGTTTATGAACCACTCAGGTCTTCTCTGCATCCACAGAACCGGATCAGTTTTTATGCTTCTCTAATCTGGAACAAACTTCCAAAAAAACAACAGTAAAAATGTAGAGACACTGTATTACTTTAAATCAAGGTTAAACCCCATTTGTTAAGAGTTGTCTTTGACTAATAATAACTGGAACATAAATTAATTCTAGTCTGGAATGCAAATTCTTATAACTTCTCTTTATTTTGATACTCTGAAATAATGTTTCTTTTTTGTTTTTTTCATCGGACAAGTGAACAGAGCATTTGCTACTGGCTACTTGCTCCAGTTTGTACTTGTCTTTCTGATATCTCTTCTAAATACCAGTCTTGATCATTTTGTTTGGAGAACCATTATCATCTTGGCGCGCATTGTCCCCTATCAGCTCCCGTAGGTTTTCTAACAGTTCGAGTTCATCTAATGCATTGTGGGTAGGTCAGGCACAGGGAGGACGCCATGTGCTGTTGAGGCTCTGGAATTGGACCTGCCTGTGCTCATCTCGATTTGTTCTGTTTCAGTGGGACTTTGGGCTCCACAGCTCCGGTTAACGCCAGCATGTACTGCACCAGACGCTGCCTCCGGACCGCGTTGCGGGCCGCCGCGAACATTCACCGGTACGTAACCCCGGAACCGCCGCTCATCTCTGCGTCTTCCTGGGGGTTTCTTCAAGGGCAGACAGACAGTCTCTGATGCCGCTTTTATTGCATATTATCTCGTGTTTATCTCTGTTGACGTCGTGGAAATGCTGCATGCTGTATTAGGCTGCAGTTTAAACCCAGTTTTATGTTACGCGAAGGTGTTTTAGGTGAGTTAGCCGGTGATTAATGTTCTTCTCTGGCTGCAGCTGCAGCATCATGTTACTATTTTACTGATGTTTGAAACACAGCCAGACTTTAAAATCCACCCTGGATGGATGGGCCGTTTTCTGTCTTCATTAGGTTGCTTTTATTGACAGTTACAGTGTCTCCATTCTTTGGAGTTTATTCCTAATTTGGTTGCCAGATATTTCAGATTTAAAAGTAAAAAACAAAAAAACACAACATGCAGAGTCACCTGCAGAGAGTAGATCTGGCAACAATGTATGGTAACTTTCTGCTGTTTTTAAAATGGCATCGAGTTGTTAGTATGAAGCTACAGATACTTGTAGTTCCTGTATTCACCATGTAATAGGTAATGTTTGAAAGTATCCAGGAATGTATAAGACAATTACCTTTTGTACTTTATAAAATATTGTAATTTCATAAGTAAGTGTTACTAAAGCTAAGATGTCAAAATTAGGTTTGATAAAGATGCTTAAGTAATATTTAATATGTTTAAATATTCAAAATTATTGTTAAAATGAAATGTAAGAGAAATAGTAAATCAAGAATGTGAATGCTTTAAGGTGGTCAAATTAATCATGTGTATCCAGTAATGTGTGATAAAATTAATGAATGTGAAAATCAAAAACAAAAAAAGTAATGAAAGTAGTTTGACTAAAGTAAAGTTTTGTTTAAATCAAAAGATAAGTTGCTGCCTTCTGATCAATCTGAAAATTTGTGATTCTCAAAAGATTCAGCTTCTAATAATAATACTGAAAGAAATGTGTAACTCAAATGATATGTTGAATACAGAAGCAATAGACTAATATGTTTTTATGTATTTTATTTTTTTTATTTCTTGCAACATTTCATCTTCTTTAGAATCCCTTTTCCAACTCGTCAAATGAATGAGAATTGCTTTTGGAGCCGATATTCCCAAAGCTAAACTCCTGCAGAATCTCTGTTATTTTTCGTCGATGTGAACAGCGGTCTGTGTCGTGTCTCCAGATAATGACCAGATGCAGCCACGTGTTTTTCAGGCACCACCTTCAGCAGCAGGCACCGGCTCTGTGTTCTGTCCGGCTTCTGAAAACCAGTACGACCGCCTTTTCAGAAGCCTTAGCCACGCCCCGTCTAGACGGAGCGCCCAAAGAGTACTCACCGAAAATCCAACAGCTGGTCAGTGACATCTCCAGCCTCACCTTGCTAGAGGTGTCAGACCTCAACGAGCTCCTCAAGGTTTGTGGAAAAAGTCCCTTTTTTTTTAAAATTCTGAACCTGGATAGCTGGAGTCTTTGGTCCAACTCATGTTTTTGGGGGTTGATCTTTTAATCCTCGCTTACAGAAAACTCTGAATATTCAAGATGTTGGAATGATGCCAATGGGGGCAATGGCTGCATCTGCTGTCCCTTCAGCTCAGGTACAAACTCTGACTCTGGTTGCCATAAAACAACATGATCTGATGACTTAAAATCTTAACATCTTAACATTTTGGCTGACATTACCTGTGTGTTTTCCTTCTTGTGAAACCAGGCCACAGAAGAAGAGGAGGTGCCGGTAAAGAAGGAAAAGACTCAATTCACAGTAAAACTAACAGAGTTAAAAGCAGCTGATAAAGTAAAGCTTATAAAGGAAGTGAAGAACTGCATCCAAGGCTTGAATCTGGTGCAGGTAAGAGTAATTAATGTTTGTTTATTTTATTGTTTGAAGGTTTTTACTTGTATATTTCTGTGTAAAAGATTATTTGGTGTTTGGTCAGCTGTAAAAAATGAGCAAACTTCTTGTAGATGATCATAAGGCAGAACAACTTGTAGTTGCATTTTGCAGGTTTGCATGAACAATATGTGGCTTATAGAATTAGGATCTTTAGTTAGATGAGATACTTGACAATATTGGTTTTTGAACAGTGAAAGTATTGCCAGTTTTCTTTGTTAGCCGCTGTTGGGACTGCTACAAATATTTGTTTTGTTGGAAAAGCAATGCATACATAACATGTTAGTTGTATTATTTAATCTGTCAGTGGCAAACATCATACATGAACAGTATATGTGTAAATGAATCTTTATATGCTGCTAATTTAAAGAAGAAGTGAGTTGCAGACTCCTGGTTGTTTTCCCTTCTAAAGCAGCCGCGTAATCACTACAACTGAACCAAGAGTGGTTTAATGTTAAAGAAAATAAAAGTCGCAGAAAAATTAAGCCAGTTTCAGTGCTGATTGTTTTCTAATATCTAAATAAACATGTGCACCTCTCAGTTTAATTACAATTACAGATTTTTGGTGTATTATCTTAATCTGATGCTCTTCAGTTAATATAATTTGCAGCTTTTCTATATTATTAGTTTTTTTATATTCTAAATCTTGAAAACTGCATGAAGACCTACAAAATGTGCAATATTTTTATTCTACCAGATCAGTGTTGCAGATTGCCTCAGTCCAGTCTTTTTTTTCTCGCTCTCCTTAAATCAGGCTAAGAAACTGGTGGAGTCCCTTCCCCAGGAAATCCGGGCGAATGTGTCCAAGGACGAAGCAGAAAAACTCAAAGCGGCTCTGGAAGCAGCAGGTGGCACTGTGGTGCTGGAGTAAAGCCGTGGAACCACTCGCCCTGTTTACTCTGGAGTTTTGTTGTTCATGCACTTCATCCTTCATCTATATATTTTTTTTTTACTCAAAAAGAAAAAAAAGAGAATCTCAGGAGAAATGGAAAGAAAACACATTTTCCAATGCTCTCATCCTTTAGCATCGTTAGGTGGGGTGGTACAACTTGGAGTGAACTTTCCAGAGAATCAGCCTCCACAAATGACTGCTGCGCTCACGTGTTGCGTAGCTTGGAAGCTACAGAAATGCTGGCCTGGATGCCAAAAGGAATCGGTGCATTACTCTGTGTTGATGTTCAACTGTTCACAGATAAAGGTTTGAGCTGCAGGAGACTGGTTACAAACGTGAAGGAACACCAAATGTATCTAGCGCAGTGGATGTCAACGCTGAGTCCATTAAAGTTCTTAATAATGTCATGAAAGTTGAAATATTCTTGTTTCACTTGCTTCTTGGTCCTGTTTTTGTGTCAAACTGAACGTTTTGAAACATAAGTATTTTCTAGAAGGGTACAGTCAGTGCTTAAAGAAGCACTGAAAACTACAGTTTGACCCATTAAGGAACTTTAATATTTTATCCTGCTGAAAACAAGATGCTTTTTGTGCAGAATTTTCTTTATAAACACATAAGTGTGTGTAGTAAATGTAGGATATCATTGAAATGTTAATTTCAGAAATTTAATCCAAAATATGAATATTAGTAAAGTTCACTGAAGTTCAAGTAAAATCTCAATTAATTTTGTTCCAAAAATCAGCTTATCAGAAAATTCAAATATTCCATGAGACTGCATTTTTTTTTTTTTTAAAATAGGATTTTATTAGTAGTCATTGAGTTTCTCCACATAAAAGTAAGTCACACCAGGCTATTTCTAAAGTATCTGTTCAGAGTACTTTATGTAAGTGTTGAAAGACTGAGTGGAAGTAAAAAGTCTGATACTGGTTGGGCAGTAAAGCCATCTGACAGATCCTTCCTACAAACTGATCTAAATGTTTTGCTGCATCAGTAATTCATGTAAAAGAAATCCCAATCAAGTATTGAATGCATATACAACACAGTATCTTATGTACTAAATGTCCTTTTTTAAATTTGTATTATGTTTCTGTTTCTCATGATTTCCATGAGAAACTGAATTTTGTTGCTTTACACCACAGTTATAAAAATGTATGTAATTCTGTGGAATGAATGAGTTTTCAATTTTCAAATTATAGTGCTCACATAAAAATGCTTAGTGATATTTCTTGAGATGGCCATGCACCTGAGTGCATGACTGGAGGTAATCCACAATCTTTAAATTATGTCTAAATGCACTGTAAATAACAGGCTGTGTGTGAATGCTTTGAGCAGAAATATGTTGCACTTATGGAGAGGCATTAACAAAAAGAAATGCAATTTTCAGAACAAAAAAGTCAATTGTTAGAAACTTAAAAAAATAAACCTTAAGGAAAATGCTTTAACTGTTTGCAAATGGGTTTTATCACAGCGAAGTACAAAAGTTCCTAAACGTAATTATCAAAGAAAGATTCCTTTCCCCCTGGACATCATAAAAGAAAAGTTTTATATTTATTTGGTGTTTTAAGAGCAAAGGTGGCGTACAAACCTCCAAAACAGCCAGAATCTTTAAATTCGTCACCGCTCACTGTTTGCCACCAGGTGGCGTAGGTAGTCTGTACGATTTCTAAAAAGACCGAACGGAGCTGAAATGTGAAACAGATTCACCTGGACAAATATCTTTGATATCTGATTCATTTTTTACTAATCACTTTATAATCTTAATATTAACTGCTCTACCTTTTAGTTAGGGATTGATTTTAAGCGGGCTAAAGAGATTAAATACTTACTAGGCAACCATATTGTCTGTGGATCAAACAGTGGACCATAAAGCTCTAAGTCGAGGATTACAAAAAGCCTGTAAGGATGAGCAAGACGAATTTTACATATGTAGAAGAAGAAAAAATATTCAAAACTGGACAATAAAACACTAAATGTTGAATGAAAGACACAAAACAGTCATCTGGTGGTCAGAACTCTCACACAAAATGAAGCTTTATAATATTTTCATGATGTTGAAGAAAAACTTGCTCATAAAAATCTCTGGAAGTGTTACAAGGCCTTCGTGTTAACTTAAAAAAAATTCAACATTTGGATTACCATGATTATTGGTGGCCTTACTGTGAGACATGGCAAGAGAAAACAGAAGCACCCTGTGAAAAATGCTTTAGTTAACTGCTGGTTTGGTCGATGATGCAGAAAATGAGGCAAGATCTGCAGCCTCACTGTCTTCTCTTAATTACAAACCATTGTTTATCATATGATTTATGATGACACTGACAGTGGCACTTATTTAAGCATTTACTAATGTTTGTGGCACTCAAAATACCATCACCACTCATTCTTTCTCGCCTGAACCAGATCCTCCTCTGGGCACAACTCTCCCTCTCTGTGGCCAAACTCTTCTCCCCACCTGCTCCTATCACCAAGTTTGTCATCCAAGCTCTTCCTCTCCCTTGTCCAGACATAATTTGTCTTCACCTGTGTTTGTTTCAACAGAAAACCATCAAAAATCCCCCCTAAAATACTTTTTTAATGCCTCTCACTGCTGGAATAAATGATTTTCTTCTGTATCGGTTTGGAATATTAAAAACCCTCATCGTTTTTGGCTATGCCAGCTGCTACCTAACAAAGATTTTAGAAAAAAAAAGTTTAATTCGTTTGCCTTAAAAAAAAAACACTGATTAATGAAATATTTGTAATTTAGCATCTCAACCACTGCCAAAGCCTTGAGAGAGGCTTTACTATAATAAAGTTTACTCTGACTGAGAAAAGTCTGTGGATATCCGTCCCAGTGGGAGTCAGAAAATTGCTTTGCTGGAGGAAGCACTGACACCCCACTGAGTCAGTGATGATGCTTTCACACTGCTGAAAGCATCATCACTGTGTTGTGGCATCACAAGAGTGACACGAGTGTCGGGAGTGCAGAGGTGAAAAGAAAGAAAAAAGAAAGAATTTGATGAAAACATTCGTATTTCCAATTTTCATGTGAGTGTTAGTTATATTAATGAAAAGATAAACTCATATCTTTCCATTTTTTGTCTGCCTCCTAACTATTCATAAATGTCAGACCAATGTTTGACCAAATCCAAATAGTTGTAGAAGATAAAACCTCTCTCAGCTGATATTAAGTAGTTTAGTCAGAAACAGGCCTCCTGCTTAACATTTCTCATAATATTTGCTAAAGCTTCTTCTCAAGAGAAGATTTATTTAAGGGCTTTGTTGTCAGATGGCATTAGCTTCAGCAGAAAGGCAGCTTAATTTTATTAACCAAGCCAATGAGATGCATGGAGCACAGAATAATTTCTGAACACACTGAGTGGCTCTTACAGTATAACGTTAGTTTGTTGATCATGGATATTTGAGAAGCTTGCTGACAGGTTACTGTTTTTCTCCCCTGAGTAAACTCTCCCTCTTCCATCTGATTCCCATTCATACTTTAGCAAAACTTGGATTACATTAAACCTTAACCCAGCTGGATGGCAGCTTAATGACGTTTTCCTTAATGCAGTGTCTAAGATTTATAACATTTTAGAATCAAAGTCTTCAAACCTGAATCCCAGGATACTAGCAGTCTATATTAGTGAAACTACAACACCAATCAAGCTATTTTTATTTGAGTTACATAGTCTCCCTCCCACAAACCAGCTGCACTCCTTTTCATGGCACAAAAAGGCTGAAGGGTCCATTCTTGCACAAGTGCCTGAATTCAACTACGTGGATTTTCAAAATGTCCAGAAATTAGTTTAACATCAGAAAGATGTTTTTTTTTTTTTTTCCCCATTTGTATGTGACACGTACAACATCCTGTCAGCATCAGCATCACACAAGACTGGTCACTTGTAAACCTGCTGCGACTCTCAGGACAGGTGTGACCGACTCTCTGGGCTTCATTTCCAGATACTCTTACAAACTCAGCAGGAGGTGAAGGAGAAAAAGATCAGGATGAGAAGAGGAGGTCATGTGTCTCTCTCCAGTGGACTCAAAGTACAAGATGCAAACTTACAAATGCTTATTCTTTACAATATATGATGCATTTTTACAAAATATTCATATTTCTTACCCTTTTTCCAAATAATTACTATATTTTCTTGCACATTTTGCCACTCATGAGACTCAGTGAGGATAAACAGAAAAAAGTAGTCAGAAAATCATTTGCAGTGCATTTGGAAGTGGTAAAAAAAAAACAGCGTATCTAAAAATGATTCTGTCAAGATCATCTTGAATTTGTTCAAATTGTGTATTTGACAGTTTATTTTCCTTACCTTGTTGTATATGAGGTTTAAATTGTGACCCCAAAATGTCCTTATGAAGGTTCAGTGAGTTTGAATTTTACGACAAAAGGTTTTTGACACAACAGAAGTAGTTAAGAATATTTATGTATGTATTTACGGGAATTGCAAGTAAATACTTGCAATTGTAAATACTTGCAATTCCAGTCTAACAGTCCAATTTAAAATGTATTTAGAAGTAATATATTCACTGTGGTGACGGTGACCCTTTCAAATCTGTTATACCTCAAAATGAAGAATAGTGCAACGCTGTAGTTGGGGGCTCAAAGAAACGAAGAATGTGATAAAATAGAAGCACACTCTACTTCATGCATAATTGCTAATGATTACCTTATCAGCCTTTTCCTTGTAAGGACTTACATTGTGAGATTTCTTTCCTGTCTCAGCTACACTTAGGCGCTTGATGGATTGTGGAGTCTTGAACAATAAAAAGTAAAATTGTTTCCTTTTGTATGTTCTTTTGAATGGGGAAAGAAAAATGGAAAAACGGTCTCTTTGTTGACTTCTAATAACTTAGTTCTGATCATTTTGTCTGAAAATTTCTGAAACACTATGGCCAATGTAGACTTAATAGCAAAAACGTTAAACTAGTTTGTTTGAATTAACTTTATTTACTGACTCTCAGGTGCAACCCGTCTTTTAGGCTGCGCTTTTCTGCAAATCTTTTTTTTTTCTTGCACGTCATCAGTGATACAGGTGTTAAAAAATGACCAATAGACAAATAAAGATGCTACAGCACTGTGTGTAATTTATCTGTTCCGACCGGCCCAAATGGCTGGCCCTGGGAGCCGATAACATCCTCAGTCAATTACTGGTGAGTGAGCGATTCAAGCTGGCCAAACTAAATCGTTTCATAATATTTCATGAAATAAGGCTCCTTGTTTTCTGCTTTGCACATGGTGGCCACACCACAGTCCTGTGCCAAGCCCTTCATGTTGTCAAAACAAAATTAATGAACACAAAATTGTAATGTGGGGCGGGTGTTTTGTACAAGAAACACTTTCATCAGTTATTCTGCGGTGTTAACAGTTCATGTTGAAAGTTCACACTATTCATAGACAGGAATGCTATGGGAATACTGGACCTTTAATTACTAATATACTTGAATGGCTTTGTTATCTTTTTTTCTTTTGGGTGGTTGCACAACAAGGGGCTCACAAAACAAAAGGAATTTTGTGCTGAACTTTTTTTTTTTTGCAGATTAGAGAAACTAATTAGGGATTTACAGACTTCTTTCACACTTAGCTGAGATGATATTCCCATTTGTTCTACACTTAAAGCATGACTCAAGCTTACTAAATAAAAAACAAGTATTCAAATGTTCCTTCTTAACTTAATTAGGACTGTTGTCCATCACAACAAGTCATGTTATGTGTAATTGCTTAAAAAAGTTACTAATTTCTTTTGCTCTATCTTCAAGTTCTCAACAAGCTTTTAGTGTGTGGACTGAAATAAAAAAGTAGATCACGGTTTGTTTTATGATTGAACAAGGAGTGAAGGAAGGAAACACTTCTTATGTTGCTAGCTTTTTTCACTTTAAATAAATTATAAATATGACATTTTGTATTTACTCAGGTTATCTTTGACATTAAAACATTGTTTAAGATCTGAAATATTCAAGCATGAAATTAAAGGCAAAAACAAAACAAAAGGAGGCAAGATACTGTTTTGTTTCCGATTAAATTAAAGATTTTTACACATCTCTTAAAATATATGCTGGATAATTATTCTAAACATAAAAAAATAGAGAAACTCAATCACATCATAAGTGCATCAGCTTCTGACTACAGCTGTATTTTGGGTTCTGTGGTTTAATTGGGATTAACTGAATCAATGTCATCGCTCTGACATGTATTTTTTCTTCATGCGCTCCGGGGTGAGTGACTCGGCTCCGTGGTTTTGAGTCCTTCCTGCAGCATGTTTTACTGTCTGAGTGAAACAGCAAAGCTTAAGCATAAGGAACTCGAGAAGGTATATGTCACTCTCACTGTTTTAGTTATTTTTTTTAAAAACAGCGCCGTCTTAGGGACTCTCCTGCAAGGATTTGATTGGCGCCAGAGGTCTCGTCCCTGAAACTAGCCGCCTCGTCCTCCTACAGAGTCCTCACTTTTGTGATCCTCAGGCAGCTGAAGCAACATATTGGTGAGAAGGTCGTCGCCTAAGAACGCCAAAGGACGATCATGCTTGACTTGCCTTGGACACTTTAGCTGTCACAGACTGTCCATGTTGGACAGCTCGTTCTGGCAGAGAGCTCTTATGCAAGGTCAAAAGGAGCCAAGAGAAAATGCCATCCTGGATGTGCTAGATGTTCTTCAACTTTAAAACAAAGTGAAAGTGATTTATATTCAAATATATTCTCAGTTACACAGGATAAAATTAAAAGAGATGTATATTTTTTTCTCTGTTACAAAGGTGGATGAATTATTTATATTCACCGAGGCCTTTATTCACAAACGGAGCAGCTATAAATGTGACCCAAGGGACGGGTTAATAAACTAAAATGGAAACAGTCTCTTAAAGTAATATTCAATGATAAATTATGCCTACCTTTTCTGACAAGACTCCTCTTTGCCCTCTGGGGGACACTGTTACACAGAAAAGTAATACGCAGCTGTGTTTATAATTCCTACCTCAGTCAGTTTTGGTTGGACATTAGGAGACGTCCTGTCCCTTCGTCTTTTGTTTAAGCTCAAATTGTAACCTGGCTGGGTTAACTGGTATAGACTGGAGAGCTTCAGGGTAGGAGCATTAGCAGGAATTTAAAGGAGTTGCATGTCCCAGTTCTGCAGCTGGATGTGGGTTTGTGGCTACATGTCATTTGATAAGGCTTCAGGTATTATTTTCCCAGGTTTTCGCTTATAGAATGATGTGCAATCCATCATGCTCAAGAAACACTAGTCCTCCATGTACACTCTTCTCTGTAATAACTACAGCAGGGGAGGCACTAAAGTCATGTTTGATGTTTTCTTATTGAAATAAAATAAAAATTAGACCGCAGAAACAAATATTTAAGTGTAACAATATAAATAAATTATCTTTAATGTCATGTGAACTTTTAGTCAAAGTGGGATTTCGAGATTTTTTTATTGATAATTTAGACATTATATAACCTTGTTAAATGTGCAAAAATAGTTGTCTATTAATGCAGTTATCTGTGCTTCTAATGGAGCTTGTGGAAAGAGCTTGATGCAGGTTGGTAATGACAGATAATGCATTATAAGTACTGGACATCTAGATCTGGCTCGGCCTTTTTCTAGTCTACATCCTGATTTAGTTTTTTCCTCTTTATCAGATACTCCTGCCGCCACAGACAGACTGCTTGGCTAAAAACAACATCCACAAGAGAACCAGTTAGTGACTTTGGATGTTCTTTTTTTTTATTTTTAAGATGAGATATCTATTCAGTTTAAACTTAAATTTAAGTTAATGAGTATTTATTACCTCTTTATTATTTTATTTTAGCTATAAACATATTATGAAATGTTCTTTTTTTTTTGTTGAAGCTATCAATAATCTTGGCAAATGCTGTTATTTGTTAAACTCACATTATTTTGGATTTTAGATGTGAAAGTGCATCCTTTACAAGTTACCAGAAGTAAGATGGATTTATTTATTTGTTTCTTTTGGTTTCTATTTTCTGCAAAGCACTGTGTTAGTCTTGGATTATGAAAAACGCTCTATTAATAAAGTTAGTGATTTGAATGTTCACACTTGTTCAGCCACTTTCTGTTCATAGACAGGAAAACGTCTCCAAACTCGACTTTGAAGCTCAGAAACCCACTGAACATATTCACATTGATGTCAGAAATGAAGACTGAAACTGAGATGTTAATTGCTGTAACAGATTTTTAGATCCATATTTTAACAGAAAGTGAGATCGCCATATTTTGACAGAGTAATCAAATTGCTTGCAGTTAAACACAACTTTTTAACTTGTTTATCTTTGTTTAGACAGAAGTATTTTCAAAGCTTCTGTTTCACTGGCATCGTGCTAAACACAAAACACACACAAACGCACACGTCTACAAACACACGTCTAAGGAACATTTACAGTCCCAAATTCACCTGGCTTGCAAAACCAGAGAAAACTCATGCACACAGGGTGGGAACATGGAAACCCCAAACAGCTTTTTTTTTTTCCATGTTAAAATTTCAACACAACATTTAAAAATCATTTTATTTTGTGACTCAAGAAATATTTTTACAGGTTTTTAAAATTTCTAAGTTAGCATATTGGTCAGATCTGTGTATTTGTGCTCACTACACACTTCTTTGAAAAAGAAGTAGAGGTGTACATTTCTTCAGAGATTTAGGATAATTAAAATGCATTTTCGAAAATGTGGATGAGAAGGTATGATGAAAATGCCTTTCAGTATCTATTTAGTGGTATTAAAATGTTTTATTTATTTATTTATTTGTTTTCTTTGTACCTTGGATTAAACACCAAGCCTCCTAAATGTGATTTTTTTTTTTTATGCAACAGCATCATGGATTTTACCAGCAACATGAGCAACTGGATCATCAGCGTAGTCTAATATGAGAACACACATCAGGAGGACAAACCGGATGGGACTAGATATGGAATTCCTGAATTATTTTTAAAAGACGTCCAATAACCTGGGTATTTTACACAGCAGAGATAGTGGACTCTTTTTGCACTTTATGTTTTCATGCAAACAAAAATGTCATTTATAAAAATGCTTTTTAGAGGGGAGATTTTTTTTTCTTAATCTAGTGGATTATCCATGTGGACTGGATATTCTAAGATTATTAAAAAGATACAGAATCCTGCTTTACACTTGCAAAGTATAGCTTTGTGTGCTAGACATTACCACAGCAATGAGACGGTTCATTTTGAAAGTTGAAAGTACTTCAGGGTAAAAGTGACAGCTTTAAACAAAAATCATAAGACATTATGAAAGAAATCTGCTGGGTTTCTTTCATGAACTTATCACATTAACTCACTCTCAGTGTCTGTTGGATTTCTGCCTCCTTTTTTTTAGAGGACCTAATCATTTCATCACCTGTGCCACCCTGGACCTGCCTCGGAAAGTGGTGAAATATTAAAGTGCTGCAAAACCGCTTTTACAACGCAATTCCGATGACTCTCTAGACACCGACTGCGTGCAACAAAGGAGCCATAAATCTGAGAAATTACATCCTACTAAGAAAAATACCCAGTATTGCAGACCCCAGGCTTTTCGCTAACTGCGAACGTAGCTGCCAGTATTTCACCGCGTGGTAACAGCGTTGATATCCTTGGTTTGGACAGATGACAGAGCTGAAAGAATGAGCGATGGTTTTACATTATGGAAAAGTTTGTGGGATGGAGAGTGGGGCCAAAGATTGTTTTTTCTTTTTTCTTCTTCTCGAGGTCTGACTGTGGATCGAAGCCTACGTGTCTTCCCCTCTCTCCGCTCTGGTCCGCTGCGGCCCTCTGCAGCCGTCCACAGCGCTGATCTTCACATAAACAGGCACTAAAGCCAAGAGGGACAACGTCATAAAAGTCTTACATAAGGGTGATAATGAGTCTTGACAGGCAAACCAGAACATCAGGTTTGAATCACCTTTTGGTCCAGACGGACGAGTGCAACAAAACTCAAAAACATTGCTGCTTTTGAACAGAATCCATGCTGTCCTCCACGTTTAAAGTGGAATAAGTAAAAACACAACAAAATTTCTTAAATGATCTGTCCTCCTTTAATTGCCAAGAATCCATGATATGTTGGATATTTGATTGTGAAGCTGCCTGAATTTACCTTTGCAGCCCACATTCCAGCAGACAAGGAGAAAACAAAAACAAGAGGCTGCCGCTCACTACTGCATCTGCTCATAATTGTGAAACTCAGGGTTAATCTGATCACATTCCTCTCAGATTTTCACATTTAAGTTTGTTTGCATGATTTTATTCTCATATTTTTATGTTTTTAAATGGAAGCTTCAGTTTTGAACCACTCTGCTCCTCAGACAAGAAACTCCCCGATCTGAAGCAACCGCAGACCTGGAGAGGCTATGTCGTGTTATGTCCAAATTTTCAAGGCTGATTTTTTAAAATTTTTATTCTTTATAAATTCCTGTCAAAGCAATTTAGGCATTGCTTTAATTTTGGCCCATGGAGCCTGTTAGAAATTAGCCAAAATCATGTCTCAACCTCTGAAGTCAGAATTCATTATAGTGCTAAAAACAGCACTGGATGAACAGGAGCTAATAATGGTGAAAAGTAATCATTTTTGCTTTCTAACCTAACACAGAACAGCAGTGGATAGTGACAGTGAACCCATTCACAAAGGGAACCTGGCAACGCCTAAAGAGAGAGAGAAAAAATAAATTGGATCAACGCTGCGGTTAATAGTTCTGCATTTTCTTGTTTTTAAATCTGTAAAAGAAAAATACATCAGCTGCTACTTCATCTCTCAGGAAAGTGTAAAATTATGGTAACTGGACCACACAGCTTCCCCGCTACGTGTTTTCATACATAAATAGCTTACAGATGTCTCACTACAGCATCCAGCTTTCTGTGCAAGGACTGTAGCACAGCGGCTCCAGCGGAAAGATTGTGCACTTGACCGAATGGCTTTTAATCCCATCACTTAATCGCTACTAATACAGGAAGCATTTCCAAATAAAGGGCTGTTGAACTTGTAGCTCTTTCCATAATCATTAATCTCTTTGCTGGAGTGTTTGAGGCTTCCAGCTTGGTTCCTGTGTCTGGTTTCTTTACGAACAGCAGAGGCTTCAGCTCTTAACTCTGTGTACTCTGGCAACCCTCTGCTCCTGCGGTGATGGTGTGGTCGCAGCGGTTCTTCCTTCCAAAGAGATACTTATTTTTCACCACCTTTACAAAACATTAGAACATTCTTGTTTCTCATGGCTGATAAAGTACACACAATGCTGAGTTTGATATGGACATGAAAGTGGGTTTATTTGAATGGAAAATCTATCCTTGTCCTAATAACAATCAGAAGGGCAAAAAGTTCTTTTTCTTTGAAGATGAGACTTTGACCCCGCGTGTGAACCGTTTTCCAAACAATCCTATAGATTCTTAGACAGATGGGTTCCTCGTTTTCAGACAGCGGGTTTTCTCTTGGCCGGGCGCGCAGTGTCAAACGAACATTTGTCAGAATAGAGATTCTGACAGGTGTTCCATCATAGAAAGTATTTTCATCCATTCCTTTAACTACGCCTGGTTTTTCCACGGGGTTGTGTGAGGGTGGCGCTCAAACCATCTGCCGTGTGGGAGGCTTCAGCCTCCGATGGCTTTGGAGGTTACATGGTGGGTTCATTTCACAATTTGTGATATTTGAGATATGACAAAAATGATTCTGGGACACAAAGCGTTTTTTCAAAAAAAGATTGTAAGCAAGGAAGGATTGACTTAATAGAGAAATCCAACAAAAAGTACTACTACAGCTGCTTTATGCCATCAAGCAAAAAGTAAATTAAAGCAGGTATATCCCACTAAATTGAAATATAGAAGTTAATTTATTTTAATGTTTCACTTCAAAAGTAAAACTCGCAAAGATTAATTTCCTGCATATCTTAAGTGCTTTTACTTCTGCAAATGTTCATGATTATGTTTTACAGCTAACAAAGTAACATGAAGTATGTTAAATTTACAGTATGCCAGCTTTAGGCCTAGTCAAAACAAAGTCCTTATTCCAAAATATGTGGAGCTTATATGTACAGACAACAATGCAATCAGTCGCTATATATTCATGTCTAGTCAACTTAAAAAGCTCAAAAGCCTAATGTAGTCAAAGTTACATCTCAAACGATTATAAATAATTCAAATAAACTTGATTAGGTCATCCCCAGGTTCTCCTTTTATTTCCTGAAGTATGGAAAGTTTAACATCTGCCTCCACAAACCAGAACAGCAAAACTCTGCTACATTTCCGACAGAGATAAAGGTCATTTTAATATGAATTTTTCTTGTTTTCATGAGAACTCGTCTCCATTTTCCTGAAAACTCCTAATGGATCCTGTAGGACACGCTGAGTTAAATGAAAAACCACACAGCAATGTTTTCTTCCATTTAAACCTCATTTATGGTAAATTCGGTGGATATTTAGCCCTAATAGATTTCTAAAATAAAGTCAGTTCCCCCAGTCTTTGACGGCCTCTAAACGTGATTTATGTTTGCATAAATGCACTTTGAATCGTCATGTCTCTATTAACGCCTAAGAACAGTCAAATATTGTTTTGTCCATGTATTACAAAACAATTGCTTTCATTTCCTTAGCATTTATATTTTAGCCCCATGGCCAAATTGACTTGATTTAAAACAAACAACAGATTTAGCCTAAATGCAAATCTAAGATAATAGAAACACCTGACATTATAGCTGAAATGTTCTTTTGGGCACCTGTCATTATGAACCTAATATACCTTTTCTATTAGAGAGCGGAAGAACAGGGTCAGAGGGATGTTGTTTTGCACGCCCCCTTGGAGTCCTGATAAAGAACAACTTTAAGGGAGGCGGATGTTCGATATTAGTGGAGCAGGGTGCCATCGGGTGATGACTGAATAGTTTCCTCCTGAAATGAGGTAGGTCAAGAGGTCAGTCGGTATACTGACCTGTTCAATAAGCAGTTTCCTACTACAGGGTATACAAATGGAGCATTATCCAGATTTATTTTCATAGAGTGGCTGCGACAGAATCCATAACAACTCATCAGGTTTAACTTTATTTTCAGCCCTGACATGGACAGCATGTTCCAGCTCGTTTTTAATATATATACACTAAATTACTCATTCATCCACCCAGAGCTTCCTATTTTCCTCATCCCTTCATCAGCTAACGGTGATTACATTTCAGCAAAAGACATACGGAGGGCTTCCACACACATTAGTGAAAGAATAGGTTGCTCTCAAGAGCTCAGTGAAGGCCAGATGGTAAATTCAAAAGATGCTACTTGTGCAATAAGTCAAATCATGAAATTTCCTCTCTTATAATTATTCCACAGCCAGCTGTTAGTGGCATTTCCAAAAATGTGTTGATTTTTCTATCTGCGTTGTGTTACTTGTGATGCTTAGTGTTGTTTTTAAGAAGCTGCGGCTCCCCAGGTCCAGTGACCCGAGCTTTTTCACCCAACATCAGTTTTTAGTCTCACAAATCCGTTTCTTGAAGAAAATTATTCCAATTATTCCAATTCTCTATAACTCCTAAGGAGTTATAGAGAATTCTTCCCGGAAGACATGAATCTGGTGTAGCTGACTTCATATTAATCTTACTGAATAACAATGGGTGTCATTGTTAATTAAAGTAAACAGATTTTTATTTTTTGATTTGTTAGATTATATGTAGTTGAAAATATTAATATAAGGAGGCAAGAACTGGATTGAATGACGGTTTATAGCAAAGTATCATGGAAAAGTTGGGATAGGGGCGTTTTTTTAACCAGATTATTATTTTGGTACTTTACATTTTACAATGACCTGGTTTTACCTCACTGCACCTCTCTCAGAGGATCAGAACAGAAATGGTTATATGGTAAAATGCTGCTGTATTTTAATGTTAATGTCAGTGGGTTATGTTAATTACTTTAGTGAAAAAGTATGTTCGCTTACAGTTGTTACAGGCTTTTCCCTCAGATTATGCTTCCTGCTTTTACCCACCTGCCCACCTTCTGCCTTCGTTTCCACGTCCTCATGATTACCTGAACTTACCCACTTTTGCTCTTTGAAACAGTCACACCTTCACTCAGGTGTTCAGCCTGCAGGAAGAGAATTTCATACTTAACTTCAGTTCTGTCGCTCCTGCATTTCCAACCAACGCTCACCATTTCACTATCCTTCCTGTCACACAAGACTTACAGTCCATCATCATTATAAGACCTCCTTTAATCATTCTGCTGCCACAGTTGTGGACTGTTTATTCCTGGTCAACCATTATTAAATATCTAATTTTTTACTGCTAACCTGGGTCTCCAGTGTCTGCCTCACCTCAACACCACATCATGACAAATAGTAGCTTCATTACTGACTTCATAGAAGAAAAAAAACAGTTAAATCTATTGGATCAAATCAGAGCACATATACTTAGAGTAGCAGCTCTTTCATCAGTTCTGTACAGGAAAGGGGCAGAATTTTACAAACCTGTAATCGCGTACAATCTAAGAGGCAACATATTTATTCATTTACACTTATATATCTGATTAAGTGGATAATTTAATTAACTAATAAGGTGCACTTTGTTTCAGATTGCAACTTTTTGTGGCCAACAAAGGTGAAGGAATGCACTCCTCTGTGCATGTTTCCTACCATTTGTGGCTGATGACAGTAATCCAGATACAGGGGTGGCTGGAACGGAGGAGACATGCGATTGCTATCTGGTGCTGAACATCAGTCCCTGTCGTCAGGAGGATCGCTCGTCTTTATGGCTGCTGGTTCTCAGATGAAAGAACAGAGCATGATGCACAGAAATGACACTTGTGAGATATGACAGAGCCTGAATGGAAATACTGCTGGTGCTTATCAGGTACAGCCAGTGGAACATGATTACTACCGACTGGCAGTCTAACAAGGTAATTTAAACACTGCCACCTGAATGCAATCTCATCTCGGTTTTGCCTGAAGGCCGCTTCTAACACAGTTTTAGAGCCTCTGGTGAAATTGCTGCCTTGCCATCACATCAATGAGCCTATTAATCCCTGGCAAGAGAGCACAACAAACCTCTTTCATCTATAATTGATTAATTATGCCTGTTAAAATTCACAAAGATCACTCAAACAGCATTGGGAGAAAAACATTAAAACATAAACATCTCTGATTCCTCTTGTTGGCGGCTTATGCTTGAATGGGAGACTTCCTTCTAATATCCTTCCAAATTCAAAGCAAATCTATCAACAAAGAGTGTGAAGGGGGTTTAAAATGTTTCCAGTTTTCATCACCGGATAATCACTCCCAGCAGCTTTGGAGTTGGATAATTGATTTTCCAATGCCACTTTAATGCTACTTTAAGAAAACCAGTAAGTACACCTCTTAAAAGTCACCTATTCCATCAACATTACATCCATCCGCAGCGAGCGTTAGACGTACTGAAATTAAGCATTTCACTTGCACAGTATTTTTACATTTTTGCCTTCTACATTGCAGATCACTTAATCTTTTTCTATAAGACAAATGTATTGCTATTAATTAAACAAATCCATCAAAGACTCTTTTAATTATTCCATTAGCATTTGCAACAACAGGGAAAAGCCCATCTACTTGCCAATAATCATTCCACTCATTCCCCTGTTGCTATTTTCAACACTGTCTTTAGTCTGCCCCTGTTGTTTTAATGTGCCCTGAGCACAGTCAGTCACAACAATAACTGCAGCACGGCTGAAAGATTAATTACACGACAGCCGCACCTCTCTCACCTCTGCTTTCCCCCTGCAAGCCTGTTAGCATGCATGGTGTTGAATGATAACAAAGTGAAAACTTACATAAGAAATGCTGGAGTTATGCTGAGACTGGCAGTGGGGCATGCATGGGAAAGCAGGAAGCTACAGCTTGAGGTGGCGATTTTCACTTAATGAAAAGGAGTTTGAGAAACTGGAACGGTTTAACAGATTGTCTTGCAGTAAAAAAAACTAAAAGAAAAGGCCACATGCTCTTTTTTTTGGCTCTTTAATATTTCAGCTATCAGCCCTTGATAGCAATGTCTGGCTTAGCAAAATTATATATATATGTAGGTTTCAGATTTTTATGCAAGTATTTCACACCAGTTGCAATGTCTGTACAGTTTCTTTAAATAAATTGCAATAAATGTCTTGTGTATGCTGCTTTAAATAACTAAATAATATGAAACTGTTTGCAAAGTATGTGCATTTTTCTAGTTTTACTTGTTAATTTGCCATGATAAACTAGACAAATTTGTTATAATGCTTCAAGATGTTATTGTCTAAAGTTTTAAAATGATAATTTCTGTTAAATTTGAAAATAGACTTAAGGGTAACATTTATTTTAATTGCGTTCTAAAACAAATACTTAATTTTTTTGAAAAACTATTGTACAGTGATTTACTCCGCACATCTTGATCTTTGTTCTTTCTCAGCATCCAGCGCAGACTGGCTGCAGCAGACTGGCCCGGGGCATCTCGTTGTGCTAAATTCAGCTCTGGATATAATGCAAAGTGACTAAGAGCTGATCATGGGCGATCTTCAGCTGAGTACACCATGTGAGACCCAAATACAAAAGACATTTACCCTTGCACTTGCTGAGGAGTTAAATGTGTTGGTGTCAATTTGCGTGACCAACCGCACTGCCTATAAATGAACAGCTATACCATAAACGCAGTGGCCAAAAACATTTGGAAAATTGTTAATGACCTCTTGATAGGAGAAATCCATGCAGATAGACTGACTCTTTGGTCAGAAATAGCATCACTCCACCAGGCTTAAATGAATCCCTACAGCAACAAGCTCTCCACCAGGTAGTGGTGGTAACTCTTAACTATTTTAATCCGAAAAGTTACTATGGAAACGGTCAAATACAAAAGCACAGCGACAGAGTCTACATGCTGCATACAGGTAACTGTAAATCCTCCATAATGGTACCCAAGCTAAGCATTAGCAGCAAAAGCTAAAGGGTGTGATGCATAACCGCTTTACTAAGCACACAACATCCCATGTCTTTTTCAAGCATTCAGACTGGTAACCAGTCTGCCTACCTACCAGGTGGCCATGCAGCACCTCTGCCAGCACAAGCTGTTCACCATTCTTCATATAATATCATGAAAGTCCATGCAAACAAGGCCCATCATTAGAACAGAGACAAAAATGGTAAGGGAAGAGTTAAAGAAGATGCAAAGTGAACTGTGTTGATATTTATTTAGTTTGAGGGTTTTTTCTGCATAAATTGTTACCTAAATCATAACCCTCCACCCTTACTGTGACCTTCAGTTAATGTAAATGTCATCCATCAAATTTCACATTCAAGTGTATAGGAATTCCCATAATTTGGTGTGAATTTATATGCCATTGATAGAAAAACAAACAGAAACACACACAGAACCCTTGTTCATGTTTCAGTGCTCATATGAGGAGATCTTTAGGCCTTACTATGATGGAAACTGTTTGTGTTAAATTCTCCCATCTCACTCGTTGTGTTTGACCAGCTGCCGTACATTATCCCGCTCCACCTTTTCCAATCCACATGTCTTGTAAGCCCAACTATTTTCACTTGTTCTGCAGTGAGGTATGAACTGCGCCATTTCCTGTGCCAGGGCCGGCTTATTAAACTCTGTCTTCCAAAGATAACTGGGTTATTAAAAATATAACTTCTTGTCTGGCACTCATAAGAGTTCTAGTTTAAAGTCAAAATGTCATGACTGTGAATCGTTCTTGTGTCAGGTGGAATCAAGGTTACAAGAAATTAGGAATTTTATTTCAAAGCAACAAGGTGTCCCTGTCAAACAGAAAATAAGCAATAAAAATGTCAATGTTTTGTACATTCTTTATGCCTCAATAAAACATAAAACTAGACATGCACTACTAAGATCCATTTTCAGGTATTTGCAACACAAACAAAAGTTACTACAAATGCATTTCTTTCCTTAATGAAATATAATATTGTGTGTGAAATTAAAACGCCCTCACATGCAATAACATAGATGATACCCGTTAAAAAAACAATATCCTTAAAAACACATTTAAAAAAAGAGTTGTATCGTTTATAAGTAAAAAGGGAATACTTAACCATCTGTTAGTAATCACCATTAAATCAGAAATTCAGCTTAAATAAATGCCATTTCATTTTGTTCAGAATGGTTTCATTGTTAACACTGAAGATGAATAAAAAATGACACATCATTTCCCATTATTTCCATCCTGTTCATGTAAAGAAAACAGCATCCTCATGGAAGTCCATTACTGTTCTCCAAAACAAACACCCACATGAGATCATAGCCTCATTGATCTCAAACACAAACAATTTGCCTTTATTGCAATTATGCCTCACAATAGTCCTTCCATTTATGCTACATTAAAATTAAATTACTTGTTTTGCAGATAATAGGAATCACAATGTTTGAGCAGTAATAATTGCTAATGATACCCACTGATAGGCCATAACAGTTAATGTTCTCACAGGGTTTTAATGTTGCGCCGAGCGTGTTAAACAGCAAGACTCCCTGAAGTCGTTTGGTGAAATGCTTAACATCAGTCCAGTTAGTTGACATGTTGTAGTATGAAATCTCACAATGTCAAAACATCCTAATACCAATCAAAGTGAAGTCTGTCTTAAAGATTATGTAGTTGTTGCTGTAGTTGCTTCATTATTAAGAGCCCAAGATATTAAGTTTTACTTTTGATGTTTGATCTTCTTGATATTCTCATTTCATTCAAGGAGGAAAGCATTACCCTCCATTTTTAAAATGTTTCCATTCTCTACTGAAACTTTCTTCCTCAAAAGTTGTCAACCCAAATGAAAGAAGCGATTATTTTGTAACAAAAACACAAATGAAACCGCAAGAACACTTGTGCATTTTTAAACGGACTGAAATATTTAGGTTTTGTCAAAAATATGTGAGACCAATCCTGATTCAGAGAAATGTTCATGGTTTAAAGCATGCATGATGTGTTAAACATGAGGAGGGAGTGGAGAGACACAGGCAGCCAATGTAACTGGGTCAACCATGATGGCAGCTAAAGACAGAAGCAGTCCAATGAACTCTGCTGTACATGTTGCTATTCAGGCACAACAACATCAAAGTGATCATGTTACACCTTTTAGGTGAACATTAGCATAAAATGGCCATCATAGAATAGGCTTGTAGTGTTCCCACACATCTTTCTCCAAATGTATTAACACTCATTTGAAGGAGAGGTGAATCTGTTTGCTGCAGCGAGGTGTACTTGCTCCTTAAAGGTGACATCAACTCCCCTGGGCTGAGAGGCTCATGGGATTAACAATTACACAGCAGTAAGGAGGAAAAAAAAATATATATATTTTTTTATTTCAGATATAAAAAGGACCATGCTGACTGTTATCAGTAATTAAAGTTTAAAACCCACTGGATAAAAAACAAAAATTAACATTTTCTTACTGTCCTTCCTCCAAGGAAGTCAAAAATTTTGAGGCGGCCAAATTCATGAAAGATTTTTACTTTTACTGCAAAGTGCCCAAGTTAAATATTTTTCCATTCGAAAACCAATGTGCTTTTCTAAACTTTTTTTTTTATTCTTCAATGGATAAAATATATTTTGCTAGTTTATTTACTTGTTAGATCACTTTTTTAGTTGCTTATACTGCAGTGACTTATATACTGGATACTTCTAGGTTTCTCCTTACTTCACAATCTCAGGAAAGTCTTTTAAAAATTAACAACACTGTTTTTGTCAAATCACAAACAAAACACATTTTGGAAATTTTCTAGTTCCCTGCAGGATTTGTTATTTCAGTGCTGCAAAGCAAAAATACCAGGATGTCACCTGGCTGGAAACAAAAGTGTAGTTTCTAAGCCCTTTGGCTCTTCAGAGATGCTTTTTGTTTGGGCAAGCACATAATGGATGTCTGTGTGCAAAGGCAATAAGTCAAAAGAACATAGTTTTAAAGGTCTTGAGTTGCTTTAGGACAATGAAGCCAAAAAGACTATGTACGGTTACAGAAAGGCCAAAGCCTTGTACTGTTTACCAGGAAAAAAAAAATAATTACATCAGCAATTCAGAAACAAATCACTCTTTAAAGTTGTTGTGTGTAAAGCTTCAGTAGACAAATATTGAGCTTTTAAGTTTGAATAAAAACCATGCTTCTGGTTTATACTGTAAAATGGTAACAAATGACTCTGAGCCTACTGTGTTAGCGCTTTTTGTTGGTTTATTGCCAAGGTGCCAGAGCATTCTTGTCCATGAGGATAACCAGTCGCGTTTAAAGCCGTCACAACAACTCACTGGCACTGCAAGACCTGTGCCAAGTAAATAAGTAGGTGCTTGTTGAGGATGGATGGCGTAATTAACGAGGTCCCTGTGTAAGCACAGACTTGATGTCCTTCTTACTCAAAGGGCAAAAACCACTAAACCCACTCAGCAGACACGGCACATTTTTGTCCTCCGCCAAATATCGTTTCTGTCTGCTTCTTAAATACTAGTTTTACTTCTTGCCAGCATCTCTGCCTCTCAGCCTCCATGAGAACAACAAAAAGGGGAAAGGAGTGAGACAGATGTTACTCTATTGAAGGGGCTTTTAATTAACAAGAAATGGGCTGAGCCCATGTACTGTTGTAAAAGTATCACAGCTGCTTTAGACTCCATCACTTGAAAAGATGCTGTCATCTTTAATTAATCCACAATCTGTGCCAGTCTGTGTCAGACAAAATCATATTTTAATTTGTATTTAAGCTCTTCTTTGCATGAACACATACACAGAGGGTAAAAGTTAAAGCACCCTGAAAAAGTTTTTGTATCTCGTCTAAAAAAAACCCTCGTTTTTAGGTATGTCTCTTGCACCTCAACAAGAGACTCATTTAGGGACACAATTGTTCATTCTCTTCTGCAAAATATCTCAAGCTTAGTGAGATATGTTGGCAAAGCCCAAGTTTTATGGTAGCACAGTTTGATAATGTTTGATGGAGTTATAAAAGTTTTTAAAAGGCATTGCAACAGAATGTTTGATATCGCTGGAACAGAAAAAAAGACCCTCATGTTCACTTAGCAGGTCAACACACGTTTGCAGAGTTGATCTTAAGAGATACATTGCATGGAAGATAATAAAATCATCATGTCCGACTCCCAATGCAGGTGGGATCTGAAGTAAATCAGTTGTGCATGTTATCAGTTCCTGATCCATTTATATCAGATGCCTCCAAGCTATCATAGGATGTCGACCTCAGAGATGCTGAGCACTGACAGAGTGGGGTCTTTGGTCCTGGGATGTGGCTTCGTGTTTTACTTTATAATCAGCTTCCCAACAGTCCGTGGTTGCAGAAGAGATTGTAATAAATGTATCTGAAGTTAATTATATTTTTCAGATGGATAGCTGGGAACCTCACATCTCTCCTTGCTGAGCAAAACATTTAAAGCATTAAAACTTATGCTCTCTGCATGTAAAGGCTAATTGGACTGGTTTTCTGAGTAGATAATATTTGGAATAGAAAATGGAAAAGGCATGATTGGATGAAACCATGCAGTTTACCTGTTTGATTGTGTCAATCTGATATTGTTGACTGTTTACTCAGGAGAAAATTGATCTTTTATTTATTTATTTATTTTTTTACTAGATCCTAGAGTGCAGGTCTTTCTGGTGTCCTTTCTGGGTTACCTCATGTATGAATGACATCCAGGGGAGCAGTAAATAGATCATGTTTGAACTGAAACAAATCAAGTGACCTGTAAAGTATTGCAGTTAGGCTTCAACCGCCTGCAGAACTCTTCTGTCCACGTGGAGAAACTGCCAGGAAGGATTTAGTGCATTCATGAGACGGAGTACATGCGGTGAGAATTAATGAACGGGAATAAATTCAAGGCAGATTAAATTTATGAAGTGCACAAACAAGCTCCGTTTTGTATTGACAGATAGACACAATCCAAACGGTAATCATTCACTTGTCAGTTTGCCTGTTTGCATCTCCCACCCAGGGGGTTCATTGTCATGTACTGCATCTGTATTCTGTTGCTGGTCTGTTGAGTTAATGAATGCAGAGAGGCTTTGGTAGGCGGCTTTAATCTCCTGGCAGCTTCTGTTCACTGGAGCCGATTCTTCTTCTGAAGAAAGCAGCAGATGGATCATCATGAAGCCAAAGGGTTGGAGGTGGAGAGCTTTACCAGGTGCAACGAGGCCAGGTGAAAAAGACATGCTAACTTCTTATTGAGCTCATCACTTTGGTCATGAAACACTGAGCAGGAAGTTACATTTGGTCCTTCGGGCAAACTGTGCAGGAAGAAGAAGGTCATAGTCTGGTCAGAGAGTTCAATTAGGAAGGTCACACAGATGTCAAGTTGTCTGCTTCTGGTCCAAAGTCTTATTGATTTCAGAGGTCAGGGAAATCTATTGGAGCCATTTCGGGCTGTTCTTGCTCAGACTGGGGCGTTATCTCATAATGATAATGATTTGTCCTTCCATATCTAATACTGAGCTTTTAATGATGTAATCCCATTAACTCCTCACACAGTTCCCAGTCTTTCCCTCCACATGTCAGTATAATATAGATAAATGGGTTCCTTTCCCTCACATAGTGTCTTATTTCCAAATTATGAGCAAGTTGATTCTTTTATGTTGAATTAAAAGCACAACCAGTAAATTGCTTTGTGTTTTACCTTAAAATATAAAGGTATTTTACTCTTTGGAAATCTGATGAAAGTCGAGGTGATTTTTGTTTATCTTGAAGTGCTTTGCACCCTGGATGAATTCCTAGTCCATCACCCACACTCATCAATGAATGCAATTTCGAGTGATCAAATGTCAGTCATGTCACATTTTGTGACAATGAGAGGAAGCCAAAATACTAGGAAGTAGCACCGGGAGAACACGCCATTTCCATGCAGAAAGACTCGACGATGGGATTTGAACCTTCTTGCTGCAGAGCAACTGTGAAGTCATATTGTTTGACAGTTGACCCTAAAATTTAATAAATTGTTAACCTTCTATTACTAAGGCAAAACATAAAGTCCCTTTTTAACATGAATTAAAACCCCTATTTTTGTTTGGACAACACTGACTTTATAACCTTTCCACTGGCCATATGGCTAAACACCTGGAGCCTTTGTTTGAGGAAACATGTTTCCACATTTTGTGAAATTTTGCTCATTCTTTATTTTTTCAACTGTTCAAGCTGAGTCAGACTGAATGGAAAGCATCTTTGAAAAATTTTTGCCACAGATTCACTATTTGTTTTAAATCTAAACTTTCACCTGTCCACTTTGGTGGACCTGATTTGATCCAATCATTAATATGGTGCTATGCTTAAAAATGCACCAGATTACAGATTTATTTATTTTTTGTTATAAAAATTGTGTCATTCTTCCTTGCATGTAACATTACATTGTATGTTGAATAAAATCCCAATAAACCCACTCGAGTTTGTGATTGTAATTCACAAGGATGAAAGGTTGTGAATATTTTTGCCACACATTGTAAAGTCCTTAAATAATTATCTAGGTCAAAAGAAGTCATATTTAATCGAAATATAAATTTTTGCTTGTGAATTTCCACATTTGCCCTTTATTTGAATGTGAAAACTGTAGGCAGGATGTTTCCTTCGATATCAGACATGTCATCTCTTCCCTGGTTTGATCTCACTTTGCTTTGAATGCCATCCGTTTTTTCGGGGCAGGGGGAGGTTTGGTGGCGCTATTCAGTTTTTGCAAACTATTCACAAGAGAACGATGTTTCTGCTTAAAATGTTACTCTTTTAAATAACATTTAAAAGAGTAACATTTTACTCTTTTAAATGTAGAGTAAAACACTACATACATAGTGCCAACACTAATATATTGGCACATATTAGTTGTGCCAATATACAACTAATATATTAGTTGTATATAAACTCCAACTCTTCTGTTGGAGTTTTAGAAATGAGACAAAATGGAAACAGGTGTATATGTTCATCTGTTTGTTGTTGAACAGCCATGCCTCGGAGTGCAGAAAACGCAAACGGAGAATGTTCGAAATACATATAACAGGCAACAACAGCTCGGCAGCATGGTGAATCATGACCATGGTCCTGATTAGCTCATTCTCGCTGTTCTGGCCAGAGTCCGGTGAAAGAGATGCTTTAAGGTTTCTAATGCAAGATTACAATCAGTCACATTCCTAGATGGGTCAGATTTTGGAGGGTCCTTTGAAAAAAGATAAATGTTGTTACATTTCCTTAGAGGAAATAACAGAAAGCAAGTTTTGGACAGAGCTGTGTAGGAACATCAGGGAGCGACGCCATTACAATCACACGAATCTTCATCATCAGGTTGAACTTTTCAACTTTTTCTATGTTTCAGTGGCAGCATTTGGGATTTTTCTACCTGTCCACAAACATTTCCACTGTTGTCTTTTTAATTTTTCAAAGCATGTGCTTCAGGTGTTTTCTAAGTAGAAGTTTTATTTCCACTTAGCAGCACAGATCCATCTGTCAAAAAAAAAAAGAAAAAAGAGTAAGCTTCATAAAGCTCCTCAGGCTGATACAAATAAACTTTCTGGTTCTGCAGCTTGTCAGAATTGATTTCCTCTCACTAAAACACATCCACTGTTAGTGCTGTAAGGCACATTACCCATCCCTACCACAGTATCAAATCACCACATTAGCATGGATTTGGCTAGCATTTTATTTATTTTACAGATCCAGGACCTTTACTGCTAATTTAGCTCATGTATCAAAGTGAATCATGCTAAAATAAACCCACCAATTACCAATGGATTATCAGCTATAATAGTTAGCCAATCTACAAAATGATGCAAATCATAGTTGTAATATATTGTCTGTTAAATTGTAGCAATATGAAAACAATTGCAGCAACCAATTTGGGAAAATAGAAATTGCCTTTCAGTTAATGCCTGAGGTTTTGCGGTTATTTCAAAAGCATTTAAATCCTAATTTCTAAAAATGACTCCAAGTTGTCGTGTCCTAGAACAAAGTGCTTCTTGCAATAAAATAAAGTCATAAATCATAAGTCATATATATATATATATATAGATAGATATAGATATATCTATCTATATATAGCTCAACAACTCTTTAGCTCCTGAAAACTGCATCTGCTGTGAACATGACCCATGTGAATTTTTCTCAAGAAGAGAAAAATTCTCCAAGAGATGGGAGTTTACATGAACCAGCATCTCCACCACACTTTCTCAGCTCAGCTTTAATGTTATGGTGTAACTGGTAGCTTCCCTCTTCTTCAACTCCAACTCACCACCAGGTGGCAAAATAGTGAACTCCTGCAAGACGGAGGAGTTAAGCCCAAGAAAGACTTCATTTCTAAGACTAGTCCTGTTGTCGCAGTTGATAAATTTGTTATCAATTAAAAATGAATTCATGATCCCAATCTCTATCTCAAACAAACTGAACATGACAGTAATGTGTCCATATTGTACCAGTTTTGCTTCACAAATACTCCTGACTGAGATAGTAAACTGTTATTAGTTTGTATCAGCTACATTCACCAGGCACATAATTACAAACAAAAAACATATCTGGATATTTCAGAAGCAGTGTTTGTATTGGACATCATGTGCAATTTCAGTGGTTGGTTATCTGGACTAAAAATAATAAATCTGGTTATTTTACATGTATTATTTTACTATTTTTTTGTTGCCCTAAGTCTAAATTGTTTGCTGGTTTAAGTCCGTGGATTATTGCCAAACATCAGGAAGTCTTGCAGTGAGGTAGCCATACTTACACACTCTTTAAATGCAGTCACAGTGTTGTGGGAAGAGTTATGGCTGTACACATAAAGGCAGATTTCATCCATGCTATCTAATTTTATTCCCTGTCTATGAAAATAAAGTTACATTATTCAGACCTGGTTTAGCATAGGATTCCTTTTTGGTTTTGAATAAATTAGTTAATTTTCTGTATCGAAATTATCCAGTACTCTGCAAACATACCTGCATGCAGTGATATGAGTTCTGTCAGTCATCTAATCGCATGCAACTATTTTTATACACAACTCTACTGTTAATCTGAGAAAAGCTTGGTTATCTGACTCCCGATCCATGAATTTAGCCAGAACCATGTCAGTCACTCTGCCTTAGTGCTTCCGCTATAAAACGCCGCATGTCTGAGAGATTGAATTTGTTCAGCCTATTCTACGTTTTACTGCTACAATCTGATCCCACATTATGTTGATTTAATTTGTCACGCTTGTGATCAGACAGTGCGGGGGTGTTGATAGACTATTAGGCCCTGGCGAGGGGCATCTTTCAGTTGCGTGTGAGTCCACTGAGTCTTCTTTGTATTACACGGGGATGTTGTGGCTTTGGTAAATTGGCTTTGACCCAGACTGTGTGTACTCAAGGGACTCTGCGTCGCTTTAGGGACACGATAAGAGGACTTCTCAAATACAGCAAATGAGTTCTTGCAACCGATGACGTGAAGGCATTAACCAAACAAATGATGGTGATCATGCTTTACTCTTCTGCCTTGTGAGGATGAGGGTAATTGATGCTAATTTAGCAGAGCAGAATGCAAGCCTTGAAACCTGAGGAATATGGAGTAAATAAACATAAACTGTCCAAAAAAATGAGTCATGTGCACAGGTTACTATAAAAATGTAATTGTATCAAGGTTGCACAAGTGAAATGGTCAAGCCATTATGGCCTGCAGGAGAATAACAGAGTATACTTAAATATTTTAAAACTCTCTGTGTTCTTTAGCAATATTTATTTGACACTGTAAGTATGAGACTCTTCCTCATAGCACATTTATACTAGAAATGTAAACATTTATCAACTCATGATTTCTTTTTACAACAGTGTTTCAGTGTAAATAAGATTGAAAATATTGAAAGTAATTTCTTCAGGAAGCATGTTCCAAATTTGTGCAAAAACACACACAGGTTTTGCTGTGTGAGGTCAATATTAAGTTTTTAATATTGACGCTGAACTGTGAAAATGTATTTACTTTTAGACATTTACAAAGCTAAAATTTGAGACAGAAAGAATGAGAAGAAAAGACCAGAACAGATAAAACTCTAACTCTGACAGAGAAGTCTTTGTGTTTATGTTAATAATGTGATATCTGACAGTTTCTTGTATTTCAGCTCTGAGTTTTGTAGTCACTGAACTGTAAAATGAAAGCCTGTTTTGAATGGATTTTGTGCTACAGCTCTCTGTCTTCGTTCATTTTGCTGATGGGAGACAAACGCAACCAATGACACAATCCCTTCCTCAGATATGAAACATCATCGCTGTTTTCACACTGAGCAGGACGAAAAGCACATGCCACTCTTACACACTCACACTTTATTTCATTGCCCTTTATCCTTGCAAAATATGTGGATGTTTAATATTCATTCACTCTACGCCGTGTCTCTGCAGCTGTGCCACGATGAAGATTCTGGGAGGCGATGACAGCATGAGAGCCACAAAGGCCTGTCGGAGACATGAAGGTGGAAAATAACTCATTGGCTTTATGGCTCAATCACACATAATCAGTTTGTCCACATCAGGACACTGCAGGCTCAGTTCCCAGGCCTGAGGGAGAAAATATTTACCTTTCTCCGTAATACATACATTTACCTTTGAGCATGTTGTGTACAGATAAAGGGAGTTTGAGCCACATTTTCTTCTCATTATTCCTCCTATTATTCAATAATGTAAACAGTTCACCTTTAATGAAAAAAGAAGTGTTACTTTCAGTTCATATAATGCCCTTGCCAGAGTGGGGGGCTTTTTTGTCAGAAATTTGGCAGGTTATTATTGGATATGCTTCTTCTGTGCGCTCTTGATATTTTGAAACCATTATGCAGACCAATGGTAAACCACATTTCATCAGAGTTTGTAATCTCCCTCTCTTACATTCATCACAAGCGACCAGGCAGGAAGCCGCTTCAGTAGAGGGAACTGGGAAGAAATTCAGAAAAAACACCACAACTGTTTGGTTCAGTTGTACAAAACTGACAGAGACAAATTAGAGCTTAAAAATAAACTATTGGTAATATTTTTACTGGTTAGCTTAACTTCGAGTAAAACACTTAGAGGACAAATATCCCACATGAACAGCCATTACACCCAAAAATGTTTCTGCTGATATAAATTGATTGATTAATTAATTATAAAATTTCCTCCAAATTCTTTCTGCAGGATTTTTATCCATGAAAATTAGCTGCAACATTGAGTCCTTTTTTTCTCAGTGCCTGAGCCAAATGAATGTCAGATTGTATGTCAGAAATTTACATTCCCTTTCTGCCAAAAAAAGTTTGAGGCAACATTTAAGGCAACTTGAAATCTTGTGAAAAAACTAAACAGTGGATAGACTTTAGGATTAATTAGGGTGCAACAGATGGAGTCCAGACAACTGCAATACTGGAGTATGAATACATTTTATCACCTCTTTTAACCACAACACAGCACAGGTATAAATATAATAATGATAATCACTTAAAATGACCACAAAAAAGACACAAGTGTGAAAAACACACTTTAATTGTACTTTTAATGTTAAAAACACTCATCACTACCATATATGGGAAATGTTTTATGTTTAAATTCCTGCTTTGCTGATTTGATGTGTGTAGTTGTTCTTAAAATAAATATTTTTTTTTAAATAAAATTCACCATAACATTATTTTTGTTTGCTTGGTCTTTTTATGCCAAGATATTGTGGTGTTGATTTTATGGGAACACTAAAAACACAGTGTAAGTTTTCAGAAAACAAGCCGTGTCCGTTACATCTTCCACGACAAAACAGCACCGCTTTCAGCATTGATCTTGTTTTAACTCGGAGAGCTGACACAAATCTATGTTCAGCAGAGAAACACAATGCAAGCATGCTTGCAGGTGTAAACAATCCATCCTGTTATCCTCAGATCAGCATTAAGTAGAAAGGGATGAAGAGATGAATGACCGGAAGCAACAATAGCAGGAAGAAACAGTGCTGTGCTCTACAGGCCCAGGATAAACGCTGTGTTGCAGTAGATTGTTTATCTCCACTTTGTTCAGCAGCTAATAGAAAACTAAAGTCAATAATAATTCTCTGACTATTCATACTGAATCGGTTGTCATAAAGAGTGAAGTTTAGCGGCATCTTGGAAATGCCACTGCTGAGGAACCCCATGTTGTTTACAAAAGCGTCTGCTAATTATAAATGGTCCTTTAAAACATAACACCAAAAACAAAAATTAATTTCTCATCACCTACAAGCCATCTCGCATAACAACTAAAGCTTAAAACAAATGATACAACTTATTAATTTGCCTGGTTGTTCAGTCAGCTTATTGCTCCCATTGTTGTGAATCAAACCTGTGCTGAGTATAAAAAGGACTTACTGAATATACAAACGTGAATGTTTTGCTGTTTTGCAGAAACTCTCCAAAGCTCACTAATTTAAAGCATTCTGTCAAACATTTAGGGGAAAAGAAGTGCTGTTGCATTCACAATTACTCTTCTGGTCAGGACTAGAGCAAAAAAAATAAATAATCTACATCAAGAATTACAGTTGTATGAATTACAATTTTTTGTTTAAAATTGTCGTTCACCACCAGCAAATAATAGGCAAAATGGGAGTAGAAAGCCATTAAATCCCTGGTTATGGTGCCTGTTTGATAGGTTTCCAAACTATTTTTCTGAATAATCTTTCACCAGATCTTAAAATATTGACTTGTAAATCTTCTCTGTGTAAACCTCCATTTTAGCTGGACACTTTTCTATCTCTAGTTTTTTCTTGGATGGCATGTCTCATGCCAGTAATATTAATTGATGGAAAACAAAGTAGACTGAGAAGATTTAAATTGTAACTTCATAGCTGCACAAGCATATTGTTTACTTTTACATAATCAGTGTTGTTTTTAAAATGACACCGTTTGGAATACTGTTGCCTGGTCATGATATGTACTGTGAAGTTAAAGTCTTTGTACATAGGTTGGTAAAGTTTATTTGGCAGTCTTTAGTCGAGCTGTAGTCAAAAAAAAAAAAAAAAAAAACTTTTGGGAAAAAAAAAGAAAAAAAGAATTAATCACAAAATTATAAATTGGTGTGGCTTTTAAACCAGGAGCTGGACCAGACGAATCAATACTTAATTTTTTAGCAAGGTCTACTTCTTCATCAGTCAAAACACTCTGTCACCAAAGAACTTCTCAATTTAATCAGCATATACTTTCTCTTTTCTTTAATGTCTTAAGCGTCTAATGATACAAAGTACTTAGTGAGGTAAATTCATATTTCACATACATAAAATTTTATTCTTTGACCACTTGCACAGATATAATACAATATATGACAGACTGTTTACACCTGAATGTGGTCAGCTTCCACTGACCTGTTCATACTTTACATAACCACCGTGACTAGAAGAGTAAAGAAACATATTGATTTGAGTCTTTCGAAGAATACATTCATATGAAGAGAAGGAATGACCCAAACCTATCTTTACAAGTCAGAGTTTGTTAAAATACAGATTTTACTTTGAAGTGAAAATAGCAATATACATCTGTTTTGCTGAAACCAGTCATTACTCATTTGTTTTGAGTGTGCAAGCATTTCCCTCCACTTCTGCAGCACCCGTGTGAGCACCGTGCTCCCAGCTCAATTATTGGATGTCTACTTGCTCTGTGACAACCCTCGGCAGATGCTGATGGAAAATAGCTTCTGCCTGCATTTTTTTCCCTACCCACTCAACGGTAGAAACTGGCTGGGAGCAGAACAATTATCTGACACAACAAAAATACTGCTGTAGTGCTCGAATTTGCTCTAAGGTCCATCAGAGCTTTGAAATAAAGGACAGAGCTCTTTCTTCTTTACGAACTATATTGGCATGACTTCTGGGAATGTCCTGTGGTCCTGTTCTGCTTAATGCCAGAGTGGTACCGGCCTTTAACCTCTGTGCTCCTCTGTTTTTCTTCAGCAGCCTTTTGGCTGCTAATGTATTTCCTATGTCCTCTTAGTGTAATACATCCACATACATAGAATAATAATGTCAAAAGTATTCATATCCTGTATAAACACACATTCACAAGAAAGCTAAATTATGCATATAGACACTCACATATGTGCATATAACATTTAGCTGTTATAAATTAACACTGAGCAAATAGTCATTCATACAAAAATCATGTTAAGTAAGTAGCTCACGCAGATCTGCTAGGAACGCCAAGCTTGATTAATGCTCTGTAGGTCGTCATCGCTTTTTATCTACAAGCAACTGTACCGCTAACATTAGCATCTAAAAGCTAACTGGAGAAGCTTTGTTCTACTTTCAGGATGTAGTTGCATGGTAAACACTGTCCATGGAGAAATATGGCGCCTGTAATCACTCGCACCTTCTGACTCACATTTGTACGGTATTTGATGTAACTTTATGGGATATGTTAATACTTTGTGAATGATTCTCATAAGTTGGTAGTTATAGCTCTACATATCTGCTAAATTGGCAATATAATACTGCAAACACACACTGTTTTGAAGGTGCTGGGTCACATTGAGTAACACTGATCCATTATGAAGTGGTGGAAATGTGGCTTCACTTGGTTGCTTGTTGGTTTGTTTTTGCATTGATTATAGCGGCACATGGTTGGCACTTTTTCTACATAAAGTTTAAGGTGCCTTGCAAAAAGTCTTACCCCTTTTGAGTTTTTTTTTAATTTTTTTACATTTTGTCGTATTAAAAGCACAAACTTCAGTCTATTTATTGATATTTTATGTGGCAAATCAACCTAAATTGTTGATGAGACATGTCTTTTAATTTTGCAAATTAAAAAAAGATCGGAAATTTGTGTTATGCACCTTGATTCTTCTTTAATCTGATACCCATAAATAAAATCCAGTCCAACATCTTCTTTAGAAACATCCATCCATCAAATTGTTCTGTAAAATGTTAGTAAAAATTAGGAATGTATTGAGAAATAAATTAGGACACCCCACATAAATTCCCGTTTTAAAAGAATAAACACTCACATAAGCTTATCATAGTTAGCCAGCGTGTTGTATTTTTTAAACCTCAGACATTTAGCTTGGTGTGCGGAACTGAGAACTGAACACCATGGTTGGATCTAAAGAGCTGTCTGCAACCTTTAAAATGAATATTGTAGGAGCTCATGAATCTTATACTGAATTTAAAAGAATAAAATAAGCCATTCTGCTTTCCAGAAAACAGTTTATACATGGAGGATATTTAAAACAACTACCAGAATGCATACCTCTACTTATCGCAGCAAGTCCACCCTGAAAGCAGAAAACAAGATGCTAAAAAAAGTATCAAAAATAAACAAAAAAATTGATAGCTGTACAAGAAGGAAAGACTTGCTCTCTAAGCAACAGACAAAGACTAGGACTTATATAAGAATTATATTCTTTAAACAGATTCATCTAAATCTGAGGTATTTTGACAACATTTTAAGAAAAGAACCAACTCGTACCAACTGTGAAGCACAGAGGTGGAGGTGTCATGTTTTGGGGATGCTTTATTGGAACTTGACCTGACCAGTGCTCACCTATCATGAATTCAACCATGTGTCAAATAGTTCTTGAACAAATTACAGCTAAACAAGAACTGGACCCGGCAACATGACGACTTAAAAACATATCAATTAAATTAAATTTAAATCCTGAGGTGAATCAAAGCTCTTGACGTCACTATCTACCTGAAAACTAACACTTAACATCCTGAACAGACCTTCCAAATGGTGGGAGTAGCTTCATGCTGTGCGGATGTTTTTCTTTCAGAGAAACACTGAAGCAAGTCAGATTTGATTGTTACAGCAAAGCGGAGCATCTAAAGAAATATTTCTAAAGGGCAATGCTGGAAGAAAATCTTAGAGTAGCTAAAATATTATGACAGTGGCATGGCTATAAATGCGTACCACTCTTTTCAGATCAATATTTTTTAAAACAAAAGTAAAAGCCTTAAATATTCTGTCTTTAGTTTGCCAATAATGTGCTTCTTTCTGTTTGTCTTTTACATAAAATTCCAACAAAATACAGTGAAATTTGTGTTTTTGTAATGCAACAAAATGTGAAAAAGGGGTATTAATACTTTCACAACTGTGACCAATATAAAACTGTAACACTCAGCAATACCAAAAGAAAAGCAATGTCATTCATTTAGTTCTTTATACCTCGATCTTATTTTTTTTTCTATGCCAGGTAGGACCTGAGGTGAGCAGCTGCCTTTTTCCCATCCACAATAACTCTGTGGTTACCTCACTGTAATGTCACCAGAATGTGTTTTTTTCTTCCTTTCTCTGTACAGTTTCATTAAAATCAGTATGAATAAGATAGCAACATACACTCACCAGAGCAGAGCATATAGAGTACAAAAAGCAATTCCTTCTGTCCTTCTTGTTCTGTGTCATTTGGTCTTGTTTATTGTGTGCGCAGTCCAATGTCCAGTTTGTTGTACCACAAAACACACATTTGTCAGACGGCAAACACTGAAGCAGAGACTCACGCCAGGACTTGGTGTGTTGTTTTTTTTTTTGGGGGGGGGTTGTATTTCTATTGTAGTTATTTGTGTATTCTTGATATTGTTTGTAAAATTGTTCAATAGGCAGCAGCTTCATATATTAAAATGACAAAACATCGAGAACAATCCATTCACAAGACTCACAGCACACTAAGCATCCTGGTCTGGATGCCTGCCATACCGCTGTCATATTACAGGGCTGAGAGCCGCTGCGTCTCCCGGTGACACTGATGACCGACGACTGCTTCCACGAGTGAATTAGTCAGCACACCGCTTCAAAACCCAACTAGGACTTTCAGTCAGAACTCCATCAGAGCTCAAAGCCGTCTAACTTCCTTCCTAAAGTCCTTTCTCCTTGTTTCTTTCAAAGGTGGCTCTCAACATTCTCTCTCTGAACCTCATAACACTGCGTCTTCTCCGACTGGCTGATGTCCTCCACAAGGGTGCAGTTGCTGGTTCCTTCGTTCTGCTGCGAGCTGAAGTTTTCCGTCTCCTTGCCGTGGACCATCCCGTTGTGGCAGCGAGCCACGAGCCACTTTTGCTCTTCGGGGCTGCAGACCGGGCCAGAAGATTTGGCGATGTCTGGGAGGTGGGGAAGCCGAGGGATGTGGTTCAGCAGGCTGCCCGTCTTAGTGTTGTTGGAATTGCTGTAGGTGTGGCGATATTCCTCCTCGATGTTCCTCCCTAGCTTCCAGCGCTTCCACTTCTTCAGGATCTCAGATTGCACCTATGGAAATCGCAAAAGTTAAAGGAGATTTTAAGAAACGTGGCAACATAAAAATCAGAGGTTGGAAACATTTAACGTAGCTCAGGAAACTCACTTCTTTGTTGACAAAACAGTACAAAATCGCCACCAGGAGGCCCTGAGAAGACAACGGATATTTATCCAAAACTTATCCAAATGTAACACTTTTTGAGACCAAAGGAATATCCTTTCACAGATCTTTCATCCACACAAATATGACCAGTGATGAGCCATACGGCTAGTTGCCCAAGACAGTATTAGATAGAGGGGTATTAGTTACACCTCTTACCGTGCCATAAAACCTTTATTTATAAGGCACTTTAAAATTGCCAAAGGTAAATCAAGTACTGAATATTATACAAATGACAAGTAATAATAAAAGTATGGACAAGTTAAACACAAACAAGTTAAAATAGACAAAATAAGATTAAATACGTTATCTATTGGTTCTATGCACCTGCAATACGACATTTTATTTTTCCCTGCAGCAGCACAAACAAAATTCACTGCATTTTGTTTTTTTGGGGAACAGAAAGTACCATAACCAAGACCTACAGTTAAGCCCTAAAAGTATTCACACCTTTCACTGATTAATATTAAAGTTTCTCTCATTTAACCAAGAAGTTTGTTTCTGACAGAAAATGCTGCTTCTCTCAAAAGATATTAAAAATAAAAATGTGAAAGGGATAAGAGTGTTTCTTAAATCGGATTTTATTCACATTTTACATTAGTTTTGTCAAAAATTGCTCTATAATCAACAGAAACATCTGCATTGGCATTACAGCGGTGAATTCATGTTTTGCATGTTTCCACTGGTGTTTTGATTATTTATCTTTGCTTTTTGAGGCTGGAGGGCCTCCTGGCCATCACACTAATCTTTAGCTCCCACCAAAGTTTCTCCATGAGTTTCAAGTCGAGGCTCAGACCGCGTCAACCCAAAACATTCGTATTACTTCCAGTCAGAGGAAGCATGTGGTAAAAATTATAACATTTTTCAAACCTAAGTATGCCAGAGGTATGAATAATATTTGGGCTCTACTGTAATCTTACACATCTTGTTCATTATCTCTCTTTGCTCGTTCTTTTGTTATTTTCCCTACAGCGCACACACGCTGATCCAGAATATCTGTGACAAATTTTCTCTGACTATTTTACAGGGAAAGCAACACAGCTGTTGTGTCACAAAGAGGAGGGACACAGCTGGAGAGTGTTGATCAGACGAGACACATTGTGAGGTGAGATTATTATTTATGAATACGGAGATAAACAAATGCATAAGCAATAAAAAATAACAACAAAATGGATAGTAAGTTTTTTATCAGGTTAGTAATAATCGGTGACCTTCAATGACTGCATGCATTGGAGGGACATCTGTAGTTTGAGAAAAGGTATGCTTTTTTTTTTAAACTCAGAAGATTTGTTTTTACACAATCTTCCCTCTTATGTGGTTTATTTGGCTCATCAATTGGCAGATTAGATCATTTTAACGCACTGCCTTCTGACACTGACTTTTTACAGGACTTCCCCACCACTACAGCAGTTTAAACTCTTAAAAACTCTTTATTTTTACTGATATCGCTTCATAAATGATTTAACTAAGGTGTGTAAATAAATGTGTTTGTTCTTAAAATCATGCTCCAACCTGGAAGGAGGAGAAAAAGAGGTCAATGAAGAGCTTAGTGAGATGTAAATGCAAGCTCTTGTTGGTGGTCTCCTCAGGCAGGAAGATGAAGACAATTTGATGGATACCCAGAAGAGGAATCAGCGTTAAAGTTGATTTCGCCAACCTGAGATGTAGAAGAAGAACATAAACTACGTTCCAAATAAGTAACAATAACTAAAAGGATCAATTTAATTATCTAAACTTACCTGACTTTATAATCTGTGTATCTCATTTGGTGTGCTCGAAGTTTTGAGACAAGAATTTTGATGATATGTATAAAGATAATGAAGTTGATCTGTGAAAAGACAGAGTGAGTTATTGTCAAAAACTGCAAAAATGGGTTACAAACATAATGAAATGCGTAAAAAGAAAGTTGCAAAATATCTGTTGCTTCCTGAAGTTGCTTTGCTCCTTAGAAATTATAATTAAAATTATAGGACCTTTTCTTCTTTACAGGCTATTCTTTTTCAGGGACATTTGTTTATTGTTTTTCAAATGGTAACTTAACCCTGCATTAATTTTCATAACTTACAAGTTTCTATGAGCTCAACGAATCTTACAAACTTTAGAAGTGTTTCCCAAAATCGTCTTGCCACCGACCCCAGCAGAGAAAGATCCTGCTTGGTGGTAAAAGCCAAGTCTCTTAGTCTTTTTGATTCAAGAGGCCCCTAATGTTGTTATCCAATTTGCTGTTGTGCAATGATAAATAAATGTAAACATTGTAGTTAGCAAAATGAGAAGACTTGGGCTTCCATTGAAGATAACGTTTGTGGAAAGTCGTTATGCAACATCCAACCAAGTGAAAAGCTCTGCTGAAGGAATATTGCTAAATTTGATGATAAATACAGATAGAAGATTTCTCAAGAGCAAATTTGCTTAAGCATTAAACTTAAGCTTCTCCTGAAAAGTCAAAACATACATAAGAATCAGGGATAAATCCTCCAGATTAAAACAATATATCACACAACTTTGTTGGAACTCTACTGCCTGTGAGACAATGTGAAGGGAAGAAAAACAACTTGATTCACTCTAATCTGAAGGATGCATCATCGATGCATATATCTCTAGAGGCAGAGTGATGGCTTGGGCTTAGCGAGTGCTTTGCAAAACTCTTCACACACTTTAAATCTTTCCATATTTTTATGTTACTATCACACACTTCAGTGTTTTTTATTGGTGTAATATAAAATAGACAATCTGAAAAGTGCATAAAAGTGGTTTTATATTCACCCCGCTCTCGCCTCGACACTCTTCCAGAAAGATCAGCACAAGACTAACAGTTGCCCAGTCAGCAGATTCTCCTACCTGCACTGTGAATCTCTGGAGCTCCTCCAGAGACAACATTGTGCTTCTAGTCATTTCTCTAATTAATGCGCTCCTTGCCAGGCTATTTAGTTTAGATGAGCAACCATCTCATGGCAGGTTTGTGGCTGTACCATTTCTTTTTCACTTTCAGATGATGGATTGAACATTGCCCACAAAGACTTCTAAAGATTAAACTTTAGAAACCATTTCATTCCCGACCTCTCTGCTGTGATCCCAGCTCTTTGTGATGCATTTTTGTTCCCTAATGTTCATTAGAAAACCTCGGAGGCCTTGGGAGAACAGCTGGATTTATACTTAAATAACAACCTTGAAACAAAAAGCTGTGGTAAAGACTCTGCAAAGGTTTTCAAAAGAGAAAAGAATCACTCTGATGAGTGATTGATTCCAGTTGATTATTGCCAGTGAATCACTATCACCAAAATATTCATCATAAACACTTTCTTTTTCTGGTTATGTTAATGTTGTAAAGATTTGTTTAGTTGATTAAACTTGAAAAGAAAACAACCAAGGAAAAAAGACTACAGATGGTCATTACATTTCCTGAAATTAGGCCGATTGTCAAGGACAACATATTAAAATCTTAAGGGTTATATATCCACTGCAAGTAAATAACAGCTTCTTATGCAACTTCTAACAATCTGGTCCAAATACTTTAAAGCTTCTGCCCTTTCTATGTAAACACAGTTCTTATTGTTTTACCTAGTTTACTTTGTGCAGGGCAAATGGGAACATTTAATTAAACAATCATGTTCAAAACAATCACAGATTCTTAGTTCCTAATAAATGTCTCTAAGAAAAAAGGATTTGGCTTCAAATACTCTGAAATTAAGGAAGAGAATATTTGGTTAGCACACAAGCAGCAACTGCAGCTCATATTTATAACAACTAAACAAAAAAAACTGAAGTTTCTTGTCAAACTGAATCTGTCTCTGACCAACACATGCAGATTAGATGTAAAACAATTAATCACTGGAACATATTTCAGCTCTTCCACGTCAGCTGGCATTTTTTAAGAAACAGTCGGCGCTTTTCTGATGAACAAGTGTTTGGATGTGACCTTTAACATGTTCATTCTGCAATTAAATTAGGAAAGTATGTTGGTCTTAATTGGACGCATTACTCTAATTTCTATCTGTTCAGAGCAATATGAAAGCTAAATGTTTATTAATTATTTTTTTTAGATATTTAAGATGTGACCTGAGTAATAGATAATGGATTTTTAGGATATAGTTTTGGATAAGTAAGTAAGTTGAGCATTTTTCATTAATAGTTTGCCAATTCTGGAAGTGTTTCGGCTTTTCCTGCTCTGATGCGGAGTTCAAAAAAACAAAACAAGAACACAAAAACGGTGGGATCAGAATAACGAGGGAAACTCTGGAATGAGGACCAGCCCCGCCACTCCTACAAACAACTCCGACACAGGAATTCCTGCGGGATACAGGCCACTTAGCAGGACGATTAATGCATGGAAAATGCCAGGATGTCTGGCAGCATGACCGATTGGAGCAACATAAACGGTCTAAAACTGACCCTCACAAAACACACGATCTGTGTCGCTGAACAAAATGCATGATAATTGTATTTGTTTAACCCAGAATCCTAGGAGGCCTAACATGCTTCCTAGACGTTAGATCTGAAGCACAGCCAACCTTTCTCACTTCATAAATAAATGAGCTAGGTTTAATATTGCATAGGGTACAATTTGACAAAAACACTATTCAGTCAAGCGGAAATGCAAGATGCCAGTTGTGCATTTGGACTTTTCTTGGGATTACATTTGTGCTGAATTTGAACAAAAAAAATGGACGTTGCAGAAAATTACCACAACGCCAAGCAGTATCGGCGCTCGGATTATCCACCAGATATTCATGTCTGTGTTTTGCTCCCAGCACCTGAAAACAGAAACACATTGAAGGAAACTGAAGCAACTACAGGACATTTCTTACATGCTTCTTTGACATTTGCTCTGTAATTTATAGCTTCTTTGTTCTGAGATTTGCAGCCGAGTGTCGTGTTGGCTGATGAAACGTTTTCTCAGCATTTAGAAAGTGTGGCTTTGAAATTCCTGTCCCTCCTATTTACCGCTAAGCAGCGCGCAAGAGGGGCTTGACGATGAACGTAAAATATTTCTGACATTTTAATGTTTTAACTCCTGACCATGAGATAATTTAATTTCGCCTCATGGTCACATAAAAATATTGCTTTTAAAATTAAAAGTAAAAGAAGAATAAATACTTACTCTTTATTTTCATATAAATATTTAGAGACTGCCCAGGGAACAAGGAATATTAATGGTGTTCCTGTAAAAAAAAAAAACAGGTTATATGCTGAACTTGCAGACATACATCCTCATATCCAGAATAGGCCAGCTCACCCCAACCAATGCACAGGTAGATTTTGAAGTAGTTCCTCTCCGTGAACACAGTAATGACCAGCAGGTTGTGGAGATAGATGCCTTCCACC
Organism: Brachyrhaphis terrabensis; assembly: GCA_903067065.1. Classification (NCBI taxonomy): domain Eukaryota; kingdom Metazoa; phylum Chordata; class Actinopteri; order Cyprinodontiformes; family Poeciliidae; genus Brachyrhaphis; species Brachyrhaphis terrabensis. Next base: position 44,677 of record CAEGAG010313954.1, read on the forward strand.
AGCAGCCAGTAGCTGTTGGCCATGATGCTGTACTGCATCATCACCAAGGCAGTGCGACAGCTAACTGTGGTCTGCAAGAGAGCAGAGGGAAGTTTCACAAAACCACACATGCATTTTCAACTGAACGTGGTCAGAACAGAGCTGCTGCAGATGGGCTCTCCTTCTGGCAGCGGGATTCAGGCGTTGTGTCGAAGGCGATCGGATTCCACAAAAGCAGCGACTTTAACAGCCAGCTGTGTCACACAGCTCAGCACACAATGGAAAGCGTAGTCTTTCTTTTGTAAATAATTAGCTTGCATTACTATCTTAAAGCTACTGACTTTTGACATGACCTGACAAGACATTTGTGACGAAGTTGCACATCTTCAGCAGAGTAACAGTGGCAACTGACTAACTTTTGACTCACTTTTGGCTGAATGAGGTCAGGAATGTTTACGTTCTCCCTGCAGGTGTCCATTTCAAATGAGAGCGTTTGTTTCGATTGTCAGGCAGAATCTCAGATTAAAGCTTCCTCCACGTGAGAATCACCAGCCAAACCAATAGGATTCAGCTGGTCTTTAAGGCTGCCGCTGCATCAAAGGTTTGTTCGGCATCACCTCACATCATACATTCTTGTAATATCAGCAAAATATTTTATTTTGCTGCAATCTGACTTATTATTGATTACTTTCTTTGGACTCCTTTTACATATTTCTCTGTGGGTTTTTGATCCTGTTTAGATTGTTACGTATTTTTGTGTAATATTGTTTCTTTGTAGATCTCAGTTCATGTTTTAATTTGGCCGTCCGGTTCTTTTTTGTGCACAGCGTCCCATTTACTTTCTGTTTTTGCTACTTCACCTATTTCTCAGTTTCCCACCTTTTATTTGGTTTTTGTTTTCTGGGTTTCTGCTCCTTCTCAGCTGTTCTCCATCTAGTAATTAGCCCCACCTGTTTTTCATTCTAGTAAAAATCTTCACCGGTGCATTGTCAGATGATTAAATATCTTACTAAGGTAGACAGAGAATAAGTTCATTGCACAGAATTGATGTTATCAAGAGATACAAAAGCAAATATGGGAGAAATAATTTAGAAAATTACATAATTAACCTCCTGAAAAGATTGTGTTTATATGAATCCTGAACTTTGAACTATGGAATAGTTTTCTTCGTAGTACTCTTCCGTACTTACCAGCAGCTCCACTGGGGGTATCGATTCACTGGGGAACCCCTGGTCCCTCTCTCCGCTGATCTTTTGCGATGTGAAGTTGGCCTCCAGCAGAGCATCTTTGATTAGGACTGAAAGGGCTCGCAGGATGAAGGAAGCAAACAGGTTCATGTGGATGTTGTTCCTCATGCAGTGAAGTTTTCTGACAAAAACAAAACAAACAAGACGGGCGTAAAGGCTGACCTGCTTGGGATTTCGCAAAAATACTTGTTTCAACTTTGAGAAATAGTTTGGTTTTTGTTAAACTGTGGTTCTTTCCTGGAATTTGTATCAGCAGTCAGTATCTTACCTGCAGTAGATTGCTGTCAAACTATTTGTTGGTTTTTTTCCCCCAAATAAACAGTCATGTAATGTTACTATTAGTGATTAATCTTTATTGTAAAAGAAAAATGACAATAAATTTCTTCTGATGATAAATAGTACCTGAAAAATATAAGAATACCAAGAGCCAGTACCAGAGCCACCAAGGACAAGGAGTAACCCACTGTGTACATGATCCAGATACATCTATAGTAAATCTGCAAAACAATGAATAAAGACACACGACAGGTTAGAAATTTATGAGAATTCAGCACATAGTTGCAATAACTTATTTTCTTATTTTCGGATTTTGTAAGTACTATTTTCAATATATTTTTTATTTAATCTTTGCAGTCCCCTGATATTCAAGAGTTCTTAGTATTTAAGCCAATTTCACTTAACAATTAACACATTAAAAATAAATTTATTGTGTCAGTAAAATTGTCATTCTGCTTATAAAATATTTGCATTATCCTTGTATCGCTTAAAATAATTATGTTTACATATTTTCTCACCTGGTTTGTACTATGGATTTCACACTCAGTGGTATTGTACTTAGTCACCCACTGGCCGTTGGCATCACAGTCCTGATATACCATGCCGTGTTGAACTATGTGCAAAAACACACACAAACACGGACTTTTAAACAGAAAATCTCACGATCACAGACAGCTGTCTGTTTCTAATAGATATTATCAGTTTCTTTCAGACAACATATTTAAAACTCTGACCTTTATGGTACCACGGCAAATACCACGGGCACTCCACACTGACGGTGGTGTTGGGGAATCCATCAGGCCAGCAGGCATAGTCGTCAAACGTCCTGTTGCACACAAGACCTGAGGGTAAAACCAATCAAATAAAGTAAAAACAACATTAATGCCGCCCTTAGATGCTAGTTTTTGACGGTTTAAGTTTCAAAACGGACTTTGAAATAATATCTGCTGGAAGTCATTATCTGGAACATTGTGGTCTTTCCTCTCAAAATCACCCATTCCACGTGTCATTATGTCTCTCATCAGTGGACATCAGTCATGATTGTGAGAGTATAGACAGCTGGAAGCTCTGGGGGACAAAGTAATGTATCCTTTGTTCTCTATAGCTGCTTAGCTGCTCTCACACTAATGGAACAGCAGGGATGTTATATGAGAGCTGCCGTGTTGGAGAGCTGAGAGGTACAATTTTGTATAAAGTGTGGGAAGCAACTTGTTTTAAAAGATGAGGCAGAACTTTCTAACGGGGAGTAATGCACCTGAAGAGCTAAATTCACCTAATTGTTGAAGACTTTCTTATTTCTTCTTCTTACTTCTCACCCAGAGTTCACATGTAGTTTGACAGCCATTACACCAGCTGTTCTTAAATCCTACTATCTTTTTTTTTTTTTTTGCTCAGTTGCACAAAAGGTTAGTTTCAAGTCTTTTTGAATCTTAACTGAATCACTAGATCACACAACTTTGGTCAAACAGATAGTGTTTGACTCAAATGAAACACAAGTCAAAAATAACAAAATAAACGTAATGGTGATTAAGTGGAGAGGTAAATGTTGTGTTTGTTCTCTGTTTCCATGTGTTTAGAGATCATAACTCATCCACACCTGGTATTTCACAAATTTCTTGATTCGACATTATGTGATTCATGTCATCTTTAACTTCCAAAGGTGGAACTGGTGCAAATCTACTCTTAATTGCTTGTGACATGAGGCAAAAACTGACTTTACTACAATTTTTTCTCTGAAAGTTCCGCAGCAACAAGGAGCCAGGAATGAAAATTAAAAAAATAAAAAATAGACCCAATATCTAAAGCTCACCACTGGTGGGCTGGTATTGACTGTTGTTGTATTCACATTCTGTCCTATACCGTTTCCAGTCGTCCTTCAGTTTATCCAGGGTAGCAGCAGGAGACATCTGATTAGACACACACAGGAGAAAATTCAATAAAAAGGTGCAGTGATGTCCTAAAGATCTGCTACCTGTGAATGCTGTGATCAGACCAAGTAAACAGTTCAATTAAACTGTTAAAAAACATAGTCCCAACAAAAACATGTTAGTAAATTGTAATATATTAATTTGACTGTAGATAAAGTTTAATATATAAACAATTACTCTTTAGATATAGATCCATGTGGCACAATGTCAAAAGTAAGTAAGGTTTGTGCAAAAGATTTGTTTAGTGTGTGAAAAGGCATCTGGCGCAAAAAATACTTCATCAATCCCAAAGGGAAACTGAATGTTATTATAACTTATCTAAATCTTCAAAGTTCTTGTAGATGCTGATCGCTGTGAGCAGAAAGGATCTCCTGTAGCAGTCTGTATTACAGTGATTCAAAAGAAGCCTCTGACTGAACACATAGATTTTTGTTGTAGTTGTTTTGTAAATCTTATGAAGTCAATTAAAGAATGGCCACAGTACAAAGTCATATTAAAAAAGCAAACTGTTTCACACTCTGGATGATCTCAGAGTCCAATAAAGAAACTATAGAAGGAGCTAAATATAAGGATGTTGGCACAGAGGCCTTCCAACGTCAAAGATTTGAAGCTTGTTGCTAAAGATGGAAGGTCAGTGGAGAAGTGCTTAAAAACCTTACAGTGCTTTTAAAGAAAAGTATGGAATCTATTTTTGTTTAAATGTAAATTACAATATTATTTGATCTCTATCCTCTTTGTACATTGTCCTATAGAATAGAAATTGGTGGATCATTTTACAATTAATGGTGTAGAATAGGAGTTTTGTTTCTGGCAAAGCAACCCAAGTCTGTTTTTTCTTTAATTGTGCTTCTAAATTACAAATAGCCCTAAATGTTATTAATGCACACAACACTTGAAAGTAAAGAACAACTTTTTTTTTTAATTTCCATGTGTTTGGCATCATTGGAAAGCTTTGGATCCACACTTTCAGAATCTGTAATTCTGAAACAATTCGTGGCTTTGTCATAGCCCTTCACATTTGCCAAATACAGCATGTATGAACAAAGAAAACGACAATAAGTACTTTAAGAGGCTAATATTTGCATGTATGGTTGTACATATTTAGATGTGTCATTGAGGGGTAAATTTTAAGCTAGGTGGTCTGTGAGTGTTTGTTAAATGGGTTAAGTGGTCCTCAGCCTGAAAAAGTTTGAGAAGCACTGGTTTATGCCAAAGAGCTACTTCTGTGACCTACCTGGATGCTGCACGAGACAATGAGGACTGCCAAAAAGAGGAACAGCTGTGACATCCCTTATTCCTGCTGGTGGTGCTGGGAGGGAATACTGCAGGATGGGGAGGGCTTTTCACCTCATAAGGGGCTTATCTACACGCACCACACAGCCTGAGGGACACAGAGACACACAATCCATCAAAGCTCATTGAAAACACATTAACTTGACTCATATTAGCCCTACATAACAAGATGACCATAACAGGAAAAGGTTGGGTCGTGTCTACACCAGTGCAATTTTCCCAGATTTAGAAGGCAGGCAAACAAAAACAAACATTATTGAAATCTATGTTTATCTAAACAGGCTAATTTGGAGAAGAAAGGGCATCTACTGAGAGCATGATAAGTCCTAATTCAGTCTTTGTTTTAAAAAGCAAAGCTTGGCAACTGAATAAAACACCAAGTTGTTCAGGACATTAAGTACAAGGTCAAAAGCCTCCAGGAACTGCTGCTACTTCTATCAGAGAGAGACGGTCACAGCAGAGAGGAGCTGCACTCCCTCAGTGACTCGCAGTTGGCTGCACTTTCTCGTTAAAGCCGATCAGTGTTTGGTTGAGCGTGTCTCAGTGTGTGCCAGAGGTCACTCACCTGGCCATCGATCACCTCCAGCTCCCAACGGACTCGAGCGAAGACGGAGAACGGAACGAAATCTGAAACGTTTCTGCAAAAAACACCTTGACCATAGAAACATTTTTGGCTAAAACGTTTCAAATTCCATTCTGTTCTAGTTCTGTGGCACATTAGAGGACAGGGTCATGATGATGCATTTAGCTTACTGGCAGGTATTTGTGCAACAGATAAGAGCAGTGTGTCATGACAGATGGACAAGTCGTAATGCATGGAGTCCAGAAAGCCCATATTCAACACTGTCATTCTATGCTGTCAACAACAAGACTCTGAAATATTGCCTCAAACTGCAGCTGGAATGTTCTAGCCACCTTTTGCTGCACTACTGGAAGTCAAAAACGATTAAATCTAAACCAAAGAAACCAACTTTCTAAATGGGCTGTGCAGTGTAATAACCGCTGGATCCCTTAGCAACAGCACAGAAGGATTGTAGTATTTTCTCAAAGCGGCGGAGCTACTGTTGTCTGCCTTGACATCGGGTCAGGATTGGTCCCGCTGATATAAGAACGCAGACTCTTGCACACTTTCACACAATCAGATATAATGTGGTCAGCGACCTTTGTTTAAGAAATGTTTCTGCAACAATTTTAGGTTGAGCAAAAGCCAATATTATGAAAACAACTTATTATGAGCCACACTCTGTGCTGAGCAGCTGAAAGCTCTATATGTTGTGAAATATTACATTTTACCAGAGATCAGACAGATGCAATTTGGGTTTCATCCTGCATCTCATTGTATCCCATTGTCTGTCACAATTATTTTAAAAATTAATTATTTCATCAATTTTTCTGACAATTCAATTGGATAAAAAGTGGCACATTCTGCAGATTTTCCATTCTACTACTTTAGTGTTTTCATGTAATAAAAGAGGCAAATAAACAGATGATTAAATTCATTTTTGAAATAAGACAATAAACATTTTATTGCCTAAAATATACTTTAGTGTACACTTTATAATTTGTAGCAAAAGTTGCATCAGAAGGTAAAAATATAGTAAACACCAAAATATGAAAAGCTCAACTCTTTCACCTAGATTTAACTTCAATACAATGTAGGGATAATCTGTTCATTACTTATGTATTAACCAATTAAAAATTGGATAGCAAAAGGTGCTTACTAAGAGATTTAGCTTTTACCAAATAAATAAATAAAATTTATTTATTTTTTGGCTTAATTACTGCATGTTGTTCTTTCAGCAAATGGCCTTTCTTTTGAGTCTGTCTACTCCAGTTAACGATTAATCTATTACTGAATTAGCTGACAATTATTTCAATAATCGATTCATCACAATTATTACGATTAATCGTTTCAGCCCCAGAAGAGATGCGCATCAGAGATCCTCCCGCTCCTTGTTGAATAACTACATAGAATGCTTTCTGTCTTTCCTTCTTCACACACACACACACACACACCCCTACACACACCAAAAGACACTTTCTCTCCCCCAGTAGGTAACACATTCGTAGAGACAAATTTTCCCCAGCCACCCGTCTTGCACCACGTTGTGCAACTTAGTACTAAAGACACACAATGATTAACGAAAGTGATCCCCACAGGAGAGATTACGAAAGGAAGGGAAACAGAGAGAAAGATCGGGTTTTGGCAAAGTGTGGGGGAGAGAAAAAAAAGAAGCGGTTCCAACCTGGCCTCTGACCACATTACTATGTTCACAGGCAGCTTTTAAAAAAGTTGAGCAGGAGTAATGACCGTGATATAGGATAATATTTAAAATTTACGGTATCTCTCTTAGGAGAAAATCTCTACAGGGATTTTACTACAAATCTGATCATTTACGGCTTTGATTTGCTTTATGTCTGCATCATTTCCACCACTGCTGATTATGCTTGGGCTTGTTTCACGATACACCGAGGTTTTAATAAGTTATGTTTCGAAAACCACGGAAATCTTCTGTCAGGCCATTTCTCGGTTTAATATTCTTTCAGGGAGATGTTTCCTGAAAACATGCTGGAGAGACTGGAGTTTCCTCTGGCTGTATGAAGCATACAGTAACACACCGCTAAATATTATTCTATAGTTTAAATATCAAAATCAAAAGGATAACACAAGATAATAATATTACAACTGTAATTAGTCATATTATTTTAACAGCAAAATGACTAATTGTTGCTTTTCTTTAAAATAAAAGCAATAAGAAATGAATGTGTTTATAATACTTATTTGAATATAGTGCTACCAATAAAAAAAATATGTAAAAAATCATAATGTAAAGACCTCATACTGGCTCATATGTGAAGCTGAAGGTATAAACTGCGTTGCTTGTAATGGACAATATTGCAAAGATTTTTTTAAAGACAAACTGTGTCTGTTATCCAGAAGATTGGACGTGTTTGGGTGTCTTCACTGCAGGATAATTAGGCCCACATGGAACATGTAGTGAGAGCTGAGGTAGGACTAATGGGCGGCCAGGTGTGAGGCTAATAAGGCTTGTAAATCTGGCTGTTTTAATAGCATGGTAGAGCTGCCGCCGCTATGGTCTGCCACACAGCACCCGAAGATATTTCCAGGTCCATCAGGAAACATGTTGTTTAGCATCACTAACTCTAGGTTACAGCAAATATCCCCAAGCTTTTTCTCTTACTTCTGCACATCTTGATTTCAGATTGGAGGACAGTTGATGGGCTGTGAAGGCAGAGGCAGTGCTGACCTCTTGGAATCGTTTGAGTGTGTTTCCCGAGGCTATTTCAGCCAAAAACATGTTACCAAATCATCTTATCCCCAGCTAAACAAAAACTGTACCCCACTCCTAGTCTAAATTACACTTGTGTGCAAATTTATTTATATTTGTGGGGAAAATACTCTTAAAATCAGGCTTAGAGGACGCACATGCCCCAACTGTCTAAAAAAGCGGTTTTTTTGGTTGTTTTTTTAAATCGCTCTGTGCTCAAGTGGATGTTGAAGGGTTTAATACAATGGCCACTAACAATTACTGTTGTTTATTGGAGAGTACTTGCCTTGCATTGTGCTGTCTAGCAAATAACATTACAAAAGGAGAGTATGCATGGTTGAATGTTGTGCAGAGGGGAGAAGCAAGGACTAAAAACAAACCTCTTTGAAAAAACAACAACCACCCAGCCTGGAGATGTGCCTGTGATCTTCAATCTATCATCCACTTTTCAAAACAAAGAACAAGACTCGATGGAGAGACGTCCTGCACTTTTCATCTTCCAGGACTTTGGTTCACACTCTGAAATAGCGGAAAATCATTTTAAATTACCGTAAAAGAAAATAGTGGCAATGATCCTAAAAACTGCAGCACAACTCACATGAAGTTATTACCCGGGGCGAAGCCTGGTAGGCCTCATACCTCAGGGAAGCAGATGGTGAAACGCATAGGAGGGTGAAGCAGAGTTCAGAATGAACAAGGCATCAAGCTGAAACATGTGCTCACAACTTGGTTGCAGCAGTTGTGGCAATCTTTTATGGCTGGCTGAAAGCTGAGCAGCTATGAATGTTTTGATTGTTTGACATTCCACATCAAATCAGATGTTTTTGTGTCGTATCAGTGCACAACAAAATTCAACATAAAGGACTTCGGGCTGAAGTCTAGATATCTTGGAGCCTAATTTTATGCTAAAAATATTTTTTGCCCCTTCAATGCTCAATGTGCATGTTAAAGTGAAGAATTGTGTTAATTTTCTCACTCAAGCATAATTTGGCCCTCTGAACTGGGAAAAGTCTTTAAGACAGTCGTACATTTTTTGGCGGGGCCAGAAAATGTCTTGACGATTTAAGTCAAGACAACATTGTTGTTTGCCTCCTCCAACACAAAGAGGCAAACAACAAACTCTGACAACAACAAACTCTGACTACCTAGGATTTTTTAGGCCAGCAGCAACAGATCATACAATAAACTTACTCATCTAGTGTCACTTCTGCCCATTCAACCTTTACCATGATTACACAAGCATTGTTCATCTGGTGGCACATTTGAAATTCTATTAACTCTCTACCTTTCTTTAAGAGGAAGTGTAGGGATTTTGCATATATGTCTAAAAAATCCAACCCAGCAAACCGACAACTACATAATGAGCGAGCAGGCGTAGTGCCAACTGGAGTGTCAAAGTCTCTCGCAGAGGAACGTTAGATTTGACATCTCCAGAAGGTCATTAATGGCAAAGTTACAGTTTAGATCACTGTGAGTCAACAAATGCATCCTGACAAGCAGCTTTCCTGCCCTACTTCACCGAACCACGTACTATCAAATATTCATTAAACTGCAGCACAAGACTAAAATGCTGCAGCTGAGTGCACAAGGAGAGCAACCTGTTGCATTGAAATGTCTAAAAATAAACTAAGAAGTATGCCTTTATGGACTACTGTGCAGAAGGTAGACATGGAGCATGGCTTGTCTTCACAATCAAAAACTGATCAAATAAATAAGAATAAAAGTAGGCTCTGCATGTCAGTGTTTGCATAAAACATATTAAAATCTCATGAAAACTTAACATGTTATTATTAGGAACCAAACCAACTCATAGCTGTTTATCCACAGTATTGTTGTTTGAAAACCTGAAACAACAGTTGTTGTTTTTTCCAACTTTATTTTACACAAGAAAAAATAAAAATAAAATAATACACAACAAAAAGGCCCAGACATCTGATAATAGGGTGAAAGATGGAAAATTACCTTGGAGAAATACAAATTCAGGTCACATTAAAACAAGCAAAACTATTTGAATAATTCTGTATCACTAAATGATGAGGAAACAATGCAGCAAAACAACAACAGTTGCAGGACTGGGTTAATGAGACAACATGGACAAAAAGAAATGACAATAGATGTAGCAAAATAGAAAACCAAATCGTACTACACCGGTAGCTCTTAAACTTTTAGACACCAGCTAAATAAATACTAAATAAATCTGCTGCTAAACTGTTTAATATCTTTCCACATATAGCAATAAATGGAAAAATGTGTAAGACGTTTACAGCTTTGATGGAAAATCTCAACTGGCCAGATGGAACTTTGAGTTTGCAGAGGTAGGTGCATCAATATTAACACAGACAGCGCATTTTCACTGTGTTGCATGAGATTATGTAATGATATTACTGCTGCAGCAGCTGAGCATATGTGTGATATAAATGGTGTGTGAGAGATGAATAGCTTACATGGCTTATCCCGTGATCCATTTGTGAATATTGCACTGTGAAATTCATAGAAAAGTGATGCTGGAGACATGCAATAGAGTGGCAGCACACATGTTTTCAAAGTACAACAGTGCCAACATCTTCTTAAAATGGTAACAGCACTTAGACTTTTTAAAAATGGAATAAAAAACAAACAACAACAAATCCTTTAACAGGGACATAGCATGATTTGTGTTTGTATTAATCTTTCAATTATTTCACACCAAAATCTCCTCTGAGAACTATTAATTATGCATATTTGTCTTGCCTAAGTAGGTGGGACTTTAAAGAAAAATTAAAACAGTTGCACTAAAGACACTGTTCTTGTGACATGAATTTCTCTGAGCCATTATCTCATACTTTAAGGCTTTAGTTATTGTCACCTTGTGTATTAAAAAAACTAAGGTCTTGCTATTTAAATAATTTTCCCCCCAAGCTTCTATCTAATATAGTTGTGATGTAATGTTAAAAATGTCTTCACCTCATCTTTAAAGGTACGGCTAAAAAAAAAAAAGCGACACAACAAGACAAATTTTAAAACATGACTGTGGAGCTATATTAAACAAAAGAAAGTAAATGTTTCATTGAGAGAATAACATTTTTTTAAATCTCCAGCCTGTGACTGACAGAATCCAGATATTTGAATGGTTACACACCTTTTCTAGGCAGTTTTTAAAATAATACTTTGTACTACAAGTCACTATGCTGCAGATGTTCACAGCCAAGCCTGATCCATCTGTAAACTTGCTTTAGGCTTGTTAGATGTGTTAGAGGATACGATGCCGCCCGCCCGCTCGCTCTCTGACATCTGTGTTTGGAAAATGTGTCAAGGTTTGGCTCGGCCTCCACCTCTCACACAGACATTTAAACAAACTCCACATTTTACATTTTGTCCTCCCCACGAGCTGCTAATCCATTCTTTAAAATGTCCCATATTTACAAAAGAATGACATAACAGGACTATTGTGCAGTACAGTGTGAGGAAAACGGTGAGAGGAGGAGGTATTGTTGCGCTCGAAAGCAATTTGAAAAAAACGGGGCTCTGATTACGGCTGCTGAGCTAAAGTTCTGAACGTCTCAGTTTGTCACTGACCTTGTTACAATGTGGGAGCACAGTTCGTGTTGTGACACATCTTTGATGATACATGCGCAGCAACCGTAACCCCTGATTACTCGAGTTTAGTGACAAACGTTTCCCATTGAGAGGTCTCATCTGATGAAAGTAGGCGGAAAACAATGACAAACGGACATGTTAGCACTTGAGTTCTCCATGTGTTGAGCGTGTGAGAGTGTGAGGCTTTTCTGTGTGGGACTTTGTGTAGGAAGGGCTTTGTTGCTGCTTCCATTCTTACACTTGGACCAAAAAATTTTTTTGCAAACAACAGCCCCCATTGGAAACCTTCAATCACGGGACGCCACGTTCACCGTCCTTCATGGTTTCCTGTGTTTTTGCAAATGATCAGAGCAGCGGCTGAGCCCAAACGCTGACAGAAGTTTTAGTGCCGTAACCAAACGGTTTGCATAATCGGTCATGGAGATCTCATTTGAGCCCATGGTTTATCTGGGAATGACTAATAAAATGCATAATCTTGTTTATTAACAGTGAGTGTTGTTTGACAGCGGAATATTTTTCTACTTTGTTGCAGAATGAGTTGCAATCGCACCCAAAGGATTTTTATTTTCAGAATTATTTGACAGTTTAATCAAGAAATGAACCTTGTTTTCAAATTCCTGTTTAAAACCGCGCGCCATATTGAGAAAATCCTCCACGCCGCTTACAAAATCACAAGTCTGAGGGAGGATACAGAATGAATTTGTTGGAATCAAGAAAATAGTCAAACTAAACAAATCATTTTGTCTTTCTATTGTTTTTTTTTCCTTTCAACTACAGAAGACTTGGAGCTCATCAGCATAGATAAATCCTTATAATTCCAGTGGAAACATGCAAAATCCAAGTTGGAAAAAAATGCTTGTCAGTATTTATAGGAAGGGTTTGGTTGCTGTAGTGCTGATAAAAATGTTTCCACTGATTCTTGAGGGCTGTAAGTCATTTCTTGTATGCCATTCTTAAATATAAAATATAAATAGAAACAGAAGGATTATAGTTTTCTTATCTCCCATCAAAAAAAAAAAAACTTTTTTGCTTAATTAAAATTATTTTAAATTAAACTCTTCCAAGGGTATTAATAGTTTTGATTTAGACTTGAATCTTGACATTCATAGTACTAAACCTATAATATTTATGTAAGTGGTTTTTCTGCTGAATTTTAAAGTCAGACTTACTCTACATCGCTTACGGTAAAGTGTAAGTCTGAGGACTGTTCGGTTTTCTTTCTTTAAATTAAAGAACATTGACAGCTTATGAATAAATCTCTCAAATGGCATATTTAGGGTAGAGAAATACACGATATTGCTTGATTAAATTCAGTTTCCAGCAACTCAAAAGTCGCTGAATTAATGAATCCGGGGCGTCTATGCCAGCCAGCGAGCTATGTCAGCCAAAAAGAAATTGCACCTTATGCTGCAAAACTAATCTACCATTTCATATTAGTCTCATGGGAATAAACTGGACTTATCACAGTAATAACTCACTCAGTGACATTTGCACCAGTTGAATTTAGATTTGGCATAAACAAACGAGTGAGCAGAAAGCGAGCTCTGCAATGTCACCTGTCAACATCGGGAAGTCAGAGGGACGAGCCAAACTTCGTGCCGTCTGTGAATACAAAACATCTTGACGGTGACATTTACTGAAAGCATTATCTCTGCCAAAATGGAACAGTGAGAACATCGGTGTTGTGGTAACAGACTTTAGTTGAAAGATTGATAAACTTAACACACTGATCATTTTATATTCTGATGCAAAAGACAAAATTAGCTGTGAAAATATATTTTTGTTTTGTTGCTCAACTGTGCAAGGAATGCTGTATATAACTTCGCTGATAAGATAAAACTGCCTAATTAAGCCCAATGGGAAATCTACTTATTTAGGGGCAAGAGGAATAAACAAGTGCCAAACTTTAAAAATTAACCATGCAAGTTTGATTTAGATATTCCAAATGGGAAACAAAAATAGCTTTTGTTGAGATGGAAATGTAAAAACAAACCTGGCAGAGGCACAAAGCAGATCTGCAAAGTACTTTGCTTCCTGATTATGATCAATAAACATTTGGTATCATCCTTAATGCAAGAAAGCAGCTCAAACTACACCATGTGAGCACTTTATAATCGACAAGCAGGATTAGAAAAAAATCTAATCTAACTATAAAGTAGTTAGGTTGAAAGTAGTTGAAAGGAGACGAAGGGGCAAAATGCACAATGTGTAAATAACAGGAAAGACACAAAAGATAAAAAAACACCTCATTGGAAATGATTCGAGTTGCATGATATTTAATCAGTGTCTAGCTCAAAAAATACCAATTTCTCAAGGTCTCTGAGCTATTTATGGGATAAGTAGTCGAGATATAACAGCATCCATTTGCTACTCTATTCCCACGAACATCTGTTGTATGTTGCTCTCCTATGGATGCTGGCAGCAAGTGTTTATGCTCAGTAATCCCCTGAGCTCTGCTGCGCTGCTCTGTCACTCTGCCATCAGCCTGGATTTTATCACGCATTAGGGAGGTACGTCTTATAAGGTGGTAGAGTCGTGGAACATTTCTGACCCCAGACGTAGATACACTGAATATCTGAAACCGTATTTAGTCAGGCTGTTCTACTTAAAAGAGGAAGAACATCCATCACTTATGAAGGAAAGGTTGCTGCTCCAAAAGGTCGCGCTGTTTATTATAAGGATGCAAAGCAGAACCGCCGGGGTTGGGTTGCAATGTCTGAGGAGCGGCTGTTCTGCTGCATGAACAGCCCCAACAAGGGCTCAGTTAAACTTTGGATTCATGTCTGAGTGAAAGCTGTCAGATGAGGAAACCAAGTTAAACCAGAAGGTTGGGGGCGGAGGGAGGGAGAGACTGTGCAGCAGAATAAACTCACATGCTTCTTCTGTCTTTTCACTTTTATCCAAACAGATCCTCATTTGTACAAAAATTACAGCTCAGGGATACTGTAGATTCCCAAGAGAAGCTTCGACCAAGTCTTTTACAAAGTATGCTAATTGAATCACTACAGTAACAGAGAGGACAAGGCTGGCATTCTTCATGCTACAAATACCCTAAAGACACTGAACCAATATTGAATTTATCCAGCTGGCAGAAATTTCCTGTAACAACTCAACTCTATCTGATGGAGTTATGTTCTCTCAGTTTAGGACAGATATATTCATGATTTATTAATTTAAAAAAATGTGTGAAGCAAATAAAAAATACTCAGCTGCTGTCCAAATTAAATATTTGACAGCTTGGATGCATAGTACTGAGAAACCATCAACGCAAGAATTTAACCCAAAAAATATTGTTGCTTTTTAAAATAGGAATGTGTATGGGTATGTGCTGTTAATCTTTGACACCATCTCAAGCTCAACATTTTGCACTAAGCAAAACAAATAAGTTCAAATGAATAAATCTCAAAACAAATGAGAAATTATAGGAGTTATGCAAATGATTCGATGACTAATGAGACCTTGCTACCTTTAAGAAAGTGGATCATGCCTTTTCCTTTTGTCCTTAACCATTAGGTTCGTGGTAGTCTTTTGCACCTTAATAATGTGTTCAGCTGGTTCATTGGGGTGCATATAATTACTAAGAGAAGATTATTGGTTTGATTCCAGCTTCCTTCTGTCACATGTTGATGGGCAAGGTACTTAGCCCCAAGTTATCTGCGTATTGATGAATGTGACTCTTGTGAAAAACGCTTTGAGCTATATAAGTTCAGACCATCTCTTTCCCGGGAGTTTGGAAGTGTTCGGGTTGATTTTTTTGGACCTAAAAATGGAAAAAGTTTCACTTCCATCCACACAATGACACCTGTACTGCCAGTGTTGCCCATCTCCAGTGGTCATTAGGGTAATTTTCAGAATCCAGTTGACCTAAAGTGCCTGTTTTTGGACTATGAGAGAACCCACGCATTCACAGGAGGAACATGCAAACTCCATGTGGTCTGAAAGCACAACTAACAACAACTAGGTCACTTTTTGCAGTCTGGAAAGTTAGACATCCAAATGTGCAAACACCTTTTAAGCCCAGTAAAGTTACATGTTGACAGATTTATAACAGACTACTGATGCGGTGGTTTTAAACAGCAATAATAAGCTTCTTTGTTTCTCTGATCTAAATAGATTTACCTAAAGCTGAGTTGAAAATGTCCTCTTTGGAAATCTAAGTTTCCCCTCAGACAAGAGGTGCAAATACAAACTAATTCATTCTGCTAAACATCTGTTAAAGCGAATATGTCCTGTAAGTTGTTCTCTGTAGATTAAACACAGACAAAGCACTATTTGAAGATGTTTTGATATTTCATGCTTGAAAATCTTTTAATATGGTAAAAACTAAATCTCCTTTTACACGTGGATGTTTTAACAGCACAATGATGAATGTTTTTTTTTTTATTTTACAAGATGCACTGAGTATAAATAGACTGATTATTTTACATATTAAATTATATAAAATAATTGATCATTTTAACAGCTAGAAATGTTGCAGCTTTGCTGTTACCAATTTCAGATGGCATTAAACTGAAGTGATTTATCTCAATCTACCACCTGCACCTCCCTCTCTTCGTAACTCTTCTGGGTTATTTTACACCATTCGCCTTATCAACAGCTTAGTCTGTACAGATGCACATACATTACACTTTGTATAGATAGATAGATTGTTGTATCCAAGCATCATAGCAAAAGGTTGAGTGGAAGGAAAAAGTGCTGTAAAAAAAGGTCCACAAACTACAGTAATAACTTCCATCTCTGAAGAAATGCCCTTTCAAGAGTTTGGGTGATATTCACAAGGTTCTGTGTAATATCGTATTTATCTATTATAGAAATGTCACATTTTGGTAAAAATGCATAAATTCAATTTACAATGATATTTGTACTTGTTGAGATTTACAGTTGCAAATGCACAAGTTAACAACACTGGTTTGAACGTTTCAAAAACCTTGCATTTCAAGAATGTCTTTAAATAAAATGTTTTGCTTTAGTATAGACTGACATTAATTGTCCAGGAGCAACATCTCAGTCAATCAAGAGAAAATCTAATTCAAGGAAAAAGCATATCAAACTTACATTATGTCAACCTCCAGATTTGGAAAGCAAAAAACAAGAAACCCAGGAGCTCTGTAGGGAATATGAGTCAGTAATATCACATAGAGATAAGAGTCAATGTTAACTCACATTTCAGATCTTCGTGTCCCCATGATGTAATTTACTGTATCCAGGTCAGCAGAGGTTCCATTAATGTAAGAAATGAGCCTTTATAGTATATCAATGTCAAACACTCTTCTTTAAATCCACAAATTTGCTAAAACATTATTTATGTTTTTAATCTACTCTCTTTTTTTGTATTTTTGTCAGTCGATTCTCTTCTCTCTCTTCCTGTTTTTTCTAAAACTCCCAGAGGAGCTCACCATAACACACCAGATCTCTCCTTACCTCAATGCCTCTCTGCTGGAGTTTGGGGTGATTTTAATGGTTATTTTTACTGTAACTCTATCTAGTTTTTTTTACCATTAATATTTGTAATGCAATTATCATCAGGTTGCATTTTATGTGACAAAAAATGTTCAGAGTGTTAGAGCCATATATTATAAAACATCCTGGTTTCATAAGCCAGGTGCATTTAAAGCTTCTACGCTGAGATTATGCCAACACACATTAAAATGAGTCATATGGTTTTCAGGTCATTTGCATGTAAACATCAAAGCTACTTTGATTCATGTTGTATATTCCTTACTGACCACTGATGATGCTGATCGCTTTTGGGTTTTTCTACTTCCTGGAGGATTTTGAGACCAAATTAGACTCTTAAAAAAAAATTTGTTTATTGTTCTTCTAACACTCAACGCTGTGCTATCTGACTTTTTTGAGTGGCATGTCATTTTTGTAATTCTTCAATGGAAAGTTACTCCCAATGCATAAAGTTTCAAGAGATAGACGGTAAAACTATAGCTAGTAATAGTCTTAAAGCTGCTGTATTATCACTGAGGGTTTAACATGGGGAGCATGGATTATTAATTTGTAAGACATTCTGTTTCATTTGTCACTAGTAGAGATAAAATGCCATGGCAGTGGACCACTGTGAGAATATATGTATATACAGCTCTGGAAAAAATAAGACTACTGCACTGAACCCCATAGAAAACTCATGGTTATTCCACCAAATATTGATTTCTGAACTCTTCCTGAGTGAAAACATTAGTATTATTGTTTCTAAATGAATGTGAACTGCATCTTTTCTGTTATTTTGACAATTTCTCATTTTCTACAAATAAATACTAAACTTTTGCTTGGAATTTCAGAGACACATTGTCAGTAGTTCATAGAATAAAAGAATAGTGTTCATTTGAAACATATACCTATAATAAGTAAAATCTGAGAAACTGATCATTTTAAGTCATCCCTTAATATTTTCCAGAGCTGATTAAATCAGAAAGTAAGAAAAAACAACACATTGATGCAAACTGTCAAAGTCTCCTGAGCGTTCAGACCTTAAGCAGTGCATAGACTAACTTGGAGAATATAAACAGCTCTTTATGCCATCAGGATGTTAGTTGTCTATGAATATTTGATGTGTTTAGTCGATGACATCTTGTCTCAGAGAAGAGGGGTAAGCAAACTCAATGTCAACTCTTTAAAGACGACGGTGTGTGACAGGAGAGAGCTGCTCGACGGAGGTGTGAATCATGTTGGAGCGAGAAAAAGTCAACATGTCAAACACCTTAAAGGGGATGAAGTCATGACAGAAAAATAAATGCCTTCCAATTAAAACTTTACCAATTCTGCGAGCTTATAGACAGTGGAAATGTAAAATAGTTCAGCAAAGATTTGAAAATACTTTCAATCAAATTATTTTAAAAAAGTCTACCTTTATTTTTAACTTTGTTACCTTTTGTGTCACTTTTTGAGGAGAAAATTGAGTACCAGAGTAATATCTCCTGTAAGATATGCACTCCTCCCTCACCAAAGGGTGGATTTGTGGATTTCAACAGCAGCAATAATATTAGTGATATTTTTTCTCCTACTTTTCTAAGGCTTTTGCTTGATATAATTGCACAATACTGCAATTGTTAAAAAGCTTTTAATACTAAATGAAAAAAGTATATATATTTTATTACTGTAATCACTATTAAATATACTGGAGATTACTATTTTCCTAAAATAGAAAATAACAATAAGATACTGTACTACTGTGCAAAGAGGTCAATGTCTCATGAATTATCGGCAGCATTTTAGAGTTCCACATCCCGTCCCTCGGGTCACTGACACACTGACATCAGCAGGCTCTTCGGTGACGCAGGACCGCATGTTGTTTTTCAACTCCAGCTAACAATCCAAGCCTCTGAAACAGACAGACTTTATTCATCCAAAAGTAACGCAGACAAAAACATTTGCTGGAAGATATCCTGACACCGTCTGCAATTCGGATCCCGTCCGTTTACAAACAGTTTTATTTCCCAACTATTTACTTCTAGCAGAACAAACAACAAACAGCACAGAGCAAGACGGCTGACCGCAGCAGCAACCGCTCAAGGACATTTGGCTGCGTTTTTACAACTCGTGTTGCCAAATGCGTGAGAAAATAGAGCGTTCTGCCCAAATTGGGGAAAATTTGAGCAAACTGTTACAACGTATTACTTTAACAAATACTTTAGTGCTCCAACAATAAAGGAAAAGCTATGTCAACTGGTATTAACTCTAATATTAATATTTTCCGATAACTTTGTCAAGATCTGGTAGACCTTAAGTTTCATAGTCATTTTTCAGATGCAATGTTTTTGAAAGCTTGTGCTGCTTGGGAATGGCTTTACTTTGGATTTCGTGTTTTTCTTAATTAGTTTATTAAAGGTTATGGCCTCCAGCTTGTTTTTGGTTGCCCCTGAGATGTCTTCCTCATAGCATATTCCTGGAAAACATCCTAGCAGAGGTGACTAGCTCACCTTTAAATCACTCTAGTGAAGAATTTTATCCTACTTGCTTGTTTATCACAGTTGTGGATCAGCACAGAAATGGACTAATCGAGACACATCTGTAGACAAGACCCCAGTCCTTGTGTTCATCTCCTGCTCTACGCTACTATCACTCTTGAGCAAGACGGACTTCAAGATTCTTCAACTTCTGAGATTGAGGGAGATATCCATCCCTCTAAAAGTTAAAAACTCAGGATCTTTGCAATGTTTTCTATGGTGGATAGTGAATGCAGTCACTACTACATAGAACAGACAGGACTTTCACTGGCAGAGCTGCACATGCTCACCTAATGTCTGAGCAACAACCCCATAATGGCCTTAGCACTGCAACAGCAGGACATGATCTTGCAACACTTAGTTGAATTCTGCAAGTTTGTAGCCTGCAGTGTAATGTGATTGTGTCCATATGTGGTCGGATCATAGTAGGAAGATGCTGCAGACGGTCATGGAGCTTGTGGTAGATTATTTATTCAGTGTGAAAGCACCCTCAGCAGAGAACTGAAGCAACCAGAGTAAGCCGCTACTGCAGAGGAACTGCTTCTTTGGGGCGCTCGTAAATTTTCACTTCGTGAACAAACAAGGACAGATTTAATGTGTTTTGTCTCATTTGGATTTTGCAGAAGGAGCCTGTGTTGCTTATCAGTCGTTGTATAAGCAACATTCAACATTTGTAATTGCAGGCTCATTCTGATGCTCTTTTGCAGGGGGCTCAATGGCTTGTGCCTTGTTTTGTGAAGCTCTGCATAATCTTCCACCTCAGTTCTTTGACATGGTGTTGTTGCAAGTAAATCAAAAATGTATAAAGATGAAAAAATAATGTTGACTTCCTTGAAATAGACATTTTTATGAGAAATTGTGTTCTCATTATTAATTTTGTTGTTTTTTTAATGTTATTTATTCAACATATTTTCAAAAATAACAGTGTATTTGCTCCAGATGATGGAAAAGCGTTTTCACTCACAGCTGTGGAAATAGACTGAACTCCTTTGGGCTCCGTATGCTACACTAACTCATAATGGCTGAAACCCATTCAGTGGGGAAAAAAATGCATCATGTGTCTAAATTCGTTTCCCCTTTTCACAGCTCACATCTTCTTGTGAAATCATCCTTCAGGAAAAGAAAGCTGAGATTTCCACTGTGGTTTGCTTCTTTCTCAATGAAGATGGGTACACTTTCCAGTTGAGCACTACATTCAATAACAATAGGAATCCGTTGCATTGGTGCTTTGGCTCTGAGTTATTTAGTTTCAAAGTTAGTTTTTTTTTTTTTTACTTCCCTATCTTTTTTGCAAACTGTTTCCCTCAGAAAATAAACAACAACAACAAAAAATAACACTCAAGATAAGAGCCTTAAAAAGAACAAAACTTTGAAGTGGTCAGTGGACCTGAATGTAAAGACAACTTGTTTGCTGATGGAGAAATGTTGTCATGTGGTTGGTGTGTGACCCAAAGCAAAGAGAGGGTTTGCGACAGTTTCCAGCTGAGCAGCCATTGAGATGCAGAAACTGCAGTTTGGGCACTGGACGGCGAAAAAACACACTGTGTTAGAAGGCAAAAATGAACCACACTTGACCCTAGACCCCCACAGATTACGAGGGAAGAGAGGCGTATTTTTAGCGCATCAGTGATGAAGATTTGAGCAAACAGAAAACGGCTCGATGGTTTTCCCCCCTCCAGGGTTTACAAAGCAGTTCAAACAAAAAACTAAGGCTTTTTCGTGTTCTTTGATCTTTTCAAATCCTTCTGCAGGTATCGATTCTTTTGTATGATAAACCAGGCAGTTTTTCATTGTGCGGAAATCTCTCTCTGTGAGAAGAGGGTCCAGGCATGTTTTATCCCTCCAAACGGGTGAGATTTGAGCCTCAGAATATCTTAAGTGCCACCATTAAAAACTCACAAATCAGATAACCAAGAGTGACCCCAGATGAGCCGTGCACCTTTGGCCCCTGTTCAGTCAGCACAGTAGCGTGTAGGTTGATCATTACTCGAGTAATCATATCGGCCTGATTGTGTAATTCATCTTAGAGAAAGACAGCACAATCAGTGTATTTCCATCATCACAACCCACTGACTCCTCTCAGCAAGGCATAACTTATGAGTCCTCAGATCCATCCAGTCATGACCTCTGCAGCATGATGAGGCACATTTCAGTTCATCTTTGGGCTCTGATTGAGTTTAATGGAGATGCTGATTTTCTGCAGACGGCTACTTACCAGAAACATAAAGAGGTTAGAATAAGTATTAACATATGAAAGAGAACACTGAAATATTGCTGGCCTGCATGTGTTTTGCTTAAATAACAGACTTTTTTTTGGCTTCTCTCCCTGTTATTCTACTTATATAATCAAAGTTGGAGACAGTTTGATAGATTTATATGACTCCAACACATGGGATTTTTTATTTTTTTTTTTGCCTGCTTGAAACTGGTCACAAAAAGAAAGTTGAGACCAAAGAATAAAACATGCTTTTCATATGCGTCATTAAATGTGGCCAGGAACAGAAATGTCATTGATTGATATCAATCTGAAAAGTGATTCTTTTTTTTTAAATCAGAAAAAAAATATGTTTAGTCATGATGCCACGGAAATGTCTTCTAAAACAATTATTCATTCAAAATTTCTTTATCTGTGCATCTGACTTAAATCATTTGTGACTTCTCACATGGGTTTGCTTTGTATGTATTAAACAGAGGAGCCTAAGGGCATCAATAGGGAAAATGGAGCCTTTATGACTGTATTTTTTAAGGAAACACTGAAGCTAATTATGTTTTTTTTCTTTCAGTTGAAAGACTCAACTTTTTAATATTTTATTTAAAAATATATTTTGTTCAGTCCTATCAGTCAGATTCATTTAGATCTGCCAGTTGTACAAACTAACCTTCACTTCTAGATGTTTTTGTAACTTAAAGAAAATTGTGTCATTTACTGAAATGGGGTTTTGTGGAGTTGCTATGAGTTGTCATCATCTTACCCTGTTTGTAAAAAGAACTCAGACACATGATTCTTAAACAGATAAGTTCTCAGAGATTAAACCTAATGTTGCCTACTTAGTTTTTCCACTTTAGCAGTTCTTAGGCAGCTTATGCTGCCACTTATATATCAAGTTGTTTTCCTCTTTATCCCTGCAAGCAAATGCTGTGATATCACCAGCCCATTTTACTAATGCTAGTTCAAACAAAAGGGGACTAGAGACGTAACAATATGAGCATTTTGCATCATTAATATTGTGTGCAAATTATAATGTTTAAGACTCTGTTCAACTGTTTTAAAAAATTGCAGAAAGTATTGTTACGACTATAGGGTATTGCACAAAAGGTGGAACCACCTGAACTTTTAGCATTGTTATTAAAAATAATTATTTATTACTATTAAACTCTGTGAGAGGTAATATCAAAATATGCACAGGAAAGATTAGGGATAATGAGTTCATTTTGTTCTACTGCTAATCTGGCCTTTATCAGTGCCGGTGTTTGTGATGCTGGAAACACAAGGAACTGGTGATAAGCAAGCGCTAGCACCAGTTTGTCACTAGAAGCGGTGGAATGGGTCCTCAACCAAAAAACTATTTACAGATTGGACTCCTTTCACAAAGGCAGAAATCCATGTTAATCACAGTCACACTATGTCTAACTTTAAGTATAACTTCTCTCAGTCTTCTTCAAGTTAAAACTATTTTTAAGGGTAGGATTTCATTTGCAGCCTTTTGAGGGGAAATAGAACAGAATTTTACATTTTTACCATTGGTAAATTCTCTAATTTAAGCATTCTTGATTTGCATTACAGCATTTTATTATTATTGGACAACCTGCTCCTTTTGAGTTTCAACAGCCTGGTCATTGGCATAATGAGACCCATTAAATAGAGACAACTGACACTGTGCAGGAGCTCCAAGTCACTCTGAATGTGTTGAAATAACAGTAACAACCAGGGGAAATTTGTGCAAATTAGCAAGCAAGTTCTGCAAATTGGCTTTCAGTTTTGGACATTTAAACCTATACTTAAAGTTTCCACTATTTCTAAGAAAAAATGTGAGGCTAAGGGCAAGGCGGTTAAAAAGTCACGGAGATAACCAGCTTCAAATCTATATGGCGAAGAATTCCTCAAAAAGAGGTTTGAATTGCTCCAAAAGTTACTGATATTAACAGTGAGTAGATGTGAAGTTAAAACTAAAAACATTTTTTCCAAACATCTAATTTGAACATCACAGGAATCGATGATCCCCTGACTTGTGAGAGTTTAGTCAAACGACTGAGTGAAGACAGAAAGAATGTGATGTAAGTCTTTCAGTCTGGCCGATGTCCAAAATGAATGTGGTGGAGAGTCTTCGTGCTGTGAAGCTGACATCGCAAAGCTCTTACAGAACCAAGAATGATGCCTGTTAAAGATGATAATAGGTTTCTTATGTTCACTGTGTGAGAAACTGAAAAACATGGTATGACGTAACAGTTTCTGACTGAGTGAACAGAAAATGAATAAAGCTTAAACAAATGTCAAGCAAATCAGATAAATTTGACTAGATCTGCACAATGAGGCTCTTTTTGTTGTCACAATTATTATTTTAATTTCCAGCTCAAGAGGGAAACAACATCAAAACACGTTCTTGAATTGTATCCTAGGTCAAGAAGGTAACAAGCAGCTGGCAGCTATTCAAACCATGGGTAAATGGTGGAATGTGCAGCACCAAATATCTGATCCTAGTTTCTGTACTGAACAAGAGAAACTGGGAGGAAATGGGCTCAAACACCAACCAGAGACCAGAAAAATATGGCTGAAAATAGGCAGACGGCTAAATGGTTTCCAGCCAAGACATTAGGTGTGCACATGTCTGCAAATAAACAAGCCCATAATTCTCTTAGTGAGTGGTCTGTATGAGAAAAAACACAAAGAAGTTAACTTCTCTAGCAGTCGAAAACACATCTACTTTTACTCGATAAATAAGATTAAGAGGTTCAATTTAGCTTCGGAAGTAACAAACTTGATTTAAAGAGGTTTCATTACAGGAACTGAAATTTATTCCGCTATTAACACACTATTAGAGTGTACTTGGCTCTTATTGGTTTAAGCAAGCAGGTGCTTAAAACTTCAGGACTATCATCCATCAGACTGTGGCTTGAAGCAATGGTCAATGTACACTTCATAAGAACTGGCTGTTTGCTGCTCCACAAAGTTAATTACGGGTCCGTATTTCTCAAGTTCAATTGGGATTTTAAACAATAAGGATTAGATATTAGAAAAAAAATCAGGTCACCCAAATTATGAAACCTTCACATGTCAACCTTTTTTAACTCTGTAAAATAAAGTGATTTAAATGGACCTAAATAATTCAATTTGTTCCAGTAATGAAAAAAAAAAAGCTATCAGCAAGTTAGGACATCCTCCCCCTACTAGCCCGTAAAATATCCTTCTTTTAGAAGAAATAACCTAGTGATGTCAGCCTCTGACATCACCTAAGTAAAGCTTGCAGCATAATTGAAATGAGATTTTCCATTTTTAGTTCTCAACCAATCCTTGTATTTATTGACCTGGTTTAGGGATCCAGCAGAGGATCCAGCAGAGAATCTCTAAATCATGACATTTCCAGCTCCATGCTTCAAAGATGCCATGAGATTCATTTCTTTGA